>LIEC01010473.1:100277-115756 GCA_001925005.1 Drosera capensis | reverse complement strand
GAATGTTAACTTCTAATACTTCTGTTCTGCTTTACTTGATCCTAGAATTGCAGCCATTGATTCCAAGAAGATGACCGCGCGTACTTAATAACTTGCAGCTTCGGAAATAGGAATGATACAGTGAAGAAGAGATATACCCAATCAAGAGAGGAAAAGATTGTGCCTGCATCAGGGTCAGTTGCGTCGAGTTCTGAGCAAGATGGCTTTGCTGCTCTAGTTGCCCTTGCTTCTCTGGTCTATCTTCAGGATCTTTTACCTTTCTTGCTATTACGTTGTTTTGCTCCTGCAATAACTTTGCCTGCAATTGCACATTGATATATCTCGAGTTAGCCAAACCAGCAAGCATAGCAAATAAAACTGGGGAAAAAAGCCACTAGACTTTGCATATGAGTAAGACTAGTTATGCCTATTTGTCACTTCTGGTTTTTCCGCTGCGGCTGTTCGGATCTAGTGGCGATAACTTACAATGACCTTATGTGAAAAGTGGTTTTCTAGAAGGTAACATAGCAGCAACTTTTCTTACTTAACTGCAAGGATAATTTCTGACACGAGATTACTGAAACATCCAACAATGCTATTGTATATGTTTTCTTGCAACATTCATTACAGGTTAATCCGCTGTGGATTGAAACTATTACGGTCAGAACTTCAGCAGATCTAGTCTTACCTTTTTCTGGAGCTCTAATATTGATTCATGCATCTGTTGGTTCTGCAAACAGATGAAAAAAAATTCAACAGCCAAGTTAAGCATCCATGATCTTGGTTATGAATCATGCTTTGAAAGGTATAATACTTCAGAATCAACTCATCCTTCCTGGATGTTAAATACCTTTCGGTTTCGTATCCTCTTCAGAGCAGCGTGGACCTGCTGCTCTAGATGTTGGAGTTCCTTCAAGCTCAATGACTCGATTTCTTCTCCAACATAGTTCCTGAAAACAAATATCCAAGTCTCAGGCAACACCCCCGTTCAGGCAACTATTAAGCGTAAATCGTTTCACGCAAGTCACATAAAGAGTAGAACACCGTGTAATTAAGTGAAACAAAAATACTGGTTATATATATATCCAAGATATGGTATGATTACAGTTGGTGCAGTACTGGACCTCAACGCCAAGAAAACTATAATCTTATACTAACATATAAATGATAATCTTATACTAATCAAAACACGACCAAGACTTGAACTCTTAAAAACAATGTAGATATGTACCTCATATTCTTTTGCAAGACTTCGAGCTTGGAAACCAATTTAGGATACTCCAGAGACCAGCTGAACTGTGAGATATCAGTTAAGAGTCATAAGTAGAACATCAGAGATGCTGTGGAATGCAGGCACATTGACTAACTCGGACATGATCAGTATCTAAATTAGCCGAGTGCAATCGCTAGATTACCATATGCTTCAATCATAATGTTTCTACATCTATATCTCCAGTTGGAAATGGAGAACTTTTGTGACTCACCTGTGTTTGTTCAGGGTTTACTAATTGCCGCTCCGCTGAAGAATGTCTATCGTACCGTTCCAAGATCTTTTCCATGCTGTCATTCATTGAGGAATATTATCAACTTGAATGAACATATGCATCATAAAGTATTTTTTCTAATTGATAACTATGGAGCAAGTCCAACCTTGATGTTAAAACAAGTATAAGTATTGTTATAATTTGATATCAAAAAGTTCTTTTCGTATCAATTATAAACCCAAAAGGTTCCTTTTTTGAAAAAAAAAAAAAAATCTCGCTCCATTTCATCTTTTTCTTATCAATCTAACACAATTTAAGTATCGATGTTAATTTTTATAAACTTCATATCAAAGTGACAACACATCATAAACTTTTCAAAATTAGGACCAACTATTTTTTCACTCAATTTTTTTAATTTATACTCAATTTATTTTTTCAAGTACAACTTTGTGTTTTTTTTCATTTATTAACTAATTATATAAGCTTTAAAATATTTTAGAAATGAGAAACATTAATAAATAGACACATTATTGATGATATGGCAAGCTTAGTTACACTTATATTTGGTTGCAAATATGAAATCAGTTTTAACTCATTTTTATTTTAGCATCAGTTTTAGCTTATGGTTAGAGCCTTATTTTTACAATCTAATTTCAAATTATAGATATTATATCACTTATAATAGCAAATTCAACCATTAGTTATATGTGGTGTTATACCTATAATTTGGAACCAGATTACAATAACAACAATCCAATCATGAGGTAAAACTAATTATATTTGGAATTAAATATAAGTATAGATATCATTATCACATCATCAATGATGTCTATTTTTTAATTTTTCTCATTTTCAAAAAAAATTTAAAGGTTATAAAATTACTTGATAAATGAAAAATTATACAATGATGTACTTAAAAAAATTAGTTGAATGTAAAGAAAAAAAATTAGGTGAGAAAATAGTTGGTCATAATTTGAGAAATTTATGATGTGTTGTAATTTTGATGAGAAGTTTTTAAAAAATAATATCGATACTTAAATTGTGAGATTTATAAAAACAAAATGATAACGAGCATGAATTTAATAAAAATAAATCTTCTGTTAGTAAAATGACACCAAACGTTGGAGATACAGTTATATAATTGATGTTAAAAGTATTTTTTAATGTCAAATTATAAGAACAAGTCCAAACTTGGTGCTAAAATAAGTGTAGCTATTACTATAATTTAGCATCAAAAAATGTTTTTAGCATCAATTATTGAACTGTACTCCAAAGTTTAGTTCTATTTTACACATAAATGATTTCAATTGAGCAAATTTTCTCTTGATCTCATCATTTTTCATTTATCTAAGTATAATTTAGGTGTCGACGTTATTTTATATAAACTTCTTTTCAAAATTTCGTACAAATCATGAACTTTACAGAACTTTATCCATTCTTTTTATCGAATTTTTTATCCTTAGATTCCACTATTTTTTCTAAGCATGTTTTTATATGTTTCTTTATTAGATAAGTGAATATGTAAACTTCATAATTTTTTGAAATTGAAAAAAACTTAAAAAAAATCATTATTGATAATGTTGTAAGGATAACTACATCTATCTTTGATTTCAAATATAAAACCAGTTTTATTTCAATTATATTTTAGCATCATTTTTGGCTCATGGTCAAAATACTGTTTTTCCAAGTTATAGATATAGCACCACATATACATCATGATTGGAGTTGCTCAATAATTAACACTTATCTTAAAATCAAGGTTAGACTTGCTCTATCAATCAATTGTAAGAACTCCTTATATATATATATATATTTATTGGATATGCAAGAGGAGTATCAATCAAGCGACTACACAACTATACCAACCACACATCACATTTCTTTTTTTGTTTGAGATTTCTTAAACATGGGAGGACAAGTAGGACTCCACAGACAAAATTAACTTCCTCGACAATTTTTTTTAATTTAAAATTTAAACTCCAGATCTTATTTACCGATTTTTATGTCAAGAAAAGTATTAACATATATTATGTACATTCTATCATTAGTTTAAATTATTGGTAAATTTTATTTGTCTACAAAAACCAAGAAATATATCTCACGATGAATACAGGATCTAATGGTTAAAATTAACTGCGTCAATAGAAAAACGAGCTGGCATAGCCTAAGTAGCATGAAAAGGTGGTCCAATAATGAATGGAAAGAATGACTTCAGCAACCATAATGAGAAGTCATACGTTGTAATTTAAATGTAAGTGCCGCTGGTAAATAGGTGTCCTAGGATGACTCAACAACACACATAAATCACAATTTATTTTACTATAAAAGGAGCTACTACATAAATGTCCATCCCTATGCTATACTTGGTGTGATTATGAACCTCAAAAGATTAGTTGACTATATGAATGTTTCATCATATTTGTCATCGTGATAGGCAAAAGTTAACAGCAATGACAGCAACATGGCCTCTCCTTGCCGCTATATATATGTATGTGTGTTCGATCGATCCATATGTCTAACTCGAATGTTTCGTGTATAACAATTGTTCCGTGACATAATTAGTTTGGTATTGAAGTTAGAGACAAAGTGAACGAAATCCTCTGTGCTAGCTGATCTTAATTCCAAAATTCATTTATACACAGATTTGAGAGTGACAATATCGACAGTACAGTTCAATTATGAGCAGTAGTCTGCAAAATAATAATCACGCATCCAAAAGCTCAACAAGAGGCCATGTTACCTTAACCACATAATTTTGTACATGAACAATATAATAGTCCATGTGACCTAATAGTTTCCTAGAGACTTATAGGATGGTCACACATATATATATATCATCAACTGATCCATTAACTACAACTTCTACACCATAAATTATTGAACTGTGTGCACATAAATTGATAGAAACACGCATGTCATCCGAACAAATAATATTTGGATAAAAAGGCACATGTAGTATATGTACGATCTAATTATACATATTATGGGGGTCGTTCTATTCACACCGCTAACATTTCTATGTAATCTTTCCAATCAACTTAGACGTGTCTGGTAAAGTATAAGCAATTTTCAAAATGACTCAAAATAAATGAGATGATCAGAAATAGTAAATTTGTCTAAGTTTTTAATAAGTCAGTTTTATCCACCCACCGAAGTGGCAAATAGTAGTATAAAAATTAACCTAGCAGTTAACTGATTTATTTAAGCTAGAGGCTTATCTTTTGTTTAGATCTTGGAAGGAACATCTTGTACTACAATTATCTAAAAAAATTATCCAAACAGACTCTTAATTGCCCATTCCGGTCACCGTATTATTATACTAGTTAATGAAAACAAGTACTATTAGAATACAATTCCGCTTTATACTCTCACTAAGCACAATAGTTCGTACACATGGAGTTCTTGTGAATCTTAGCTTGTCAGGCAATATTTATAGTCCCTTTAGTTGGGGTGTAAATTTATAGCAATATTTATAGCTTGTCAGTCTCAGTGTAAATTTATCTGGGGTGACAATGGTACTGATTGAGTAATGTATCACCCTTTAGTTGGTTTGATTTCGTATCAACAACATTAAAAAAAAATACTCCTATGTAAAGTACGATACAAAATGTCAGTAGGAGTGTTTGTTTTTATATTGAGCAATCATTGTACGTGTAATAAACACAAAACCACTGGACTAAAAAAGAAACCATCGGACAATACATGGAATGCAGTCCATGAATGGAATATATTCTCACGAAATTCAAGATAAAGATTTTAAAAAAAGATAAGTTTGTACACTGTATTTGTTTATACTAGGATGCAATAATTGTCTATGTAAAAAATAATTGTCTATGTAAAAAAGGACATAAAATAAACAAATTCAAGAACAAAATATATCTTGCTCAAAGGAAGTGCATCAACCATATTTAAAAACAAAAATCGACATCAAATAGTTCAGTTTCTTTATCAGTGAAATGAAAAAAATAAAAATAAAAATCAACAACTTTGCCTAACGTACAGACCATAATATGATGAAAATTAAAATTAAAAACATGACTATACTGCAACTCAGGTTCTAGGGCAAAAAAGAAAAAGAAAAAGAAATCACCAGTACAGATGGGACATGAATTACCTAGAATCAGTGGCATACTCATGGAGCTTCCCCTTGGTAGAAAACACAATCAAACCAACCTCAGCATCACACAACACAGAGATCTCATGTGCTTTCTTCAACAAACCCGACCGTCGCTTCGAGAACGTAACCTGCCTGCTTATCTTGTTCTCGATCCTCTTCAGCTGAACCCTTCCTCTCCCCATTACACTCAAACACGAATTAAAGTATAACTAGTTGGAACCCTAGATTTTTGCAAGGTAAAGTGAGGGAGAATGAGCTGATATTATGTTCTCTATGTTTCTGACATTAGTGAGAGAAGTGTGGTTGGAAATATATAGAGGGAGGAAAGATGAGAGATTTCTTGGGAGGAAAAGGGAAGGGAAAGAAATGGTGGGTGGCAATGCAATATTTGGGGTGACCAATCAAGGTGGTAAGTGAAGGACTTTGTTGTCGTCTTAAGATTGGTTGGACAGGACAATGGAACAGACACTTGTGATGTGGCGTGCTACCCCCTGACACCACACAATCAATTGAGTTATTATCAACATAATTTATAATTTATATTGATTATTATATATAATGATGTATTCCTTTTGTTTTAAAATTATTATAATTTTTTTACTGTCAATGTAAAATTTGACATACGTATCGATGTAAAGTTTGACATGCGTGGAACGACAATCAAACATAATATTTTATAAATTTATCATGAAATATTAATAATTTTATAAGTTACGTACTTCAATCTAAGATATATTGTAGGATAATCAAACATGATTTAATATGAAACAAGATTTATATTAATGAGTATATAATAATACAAAATACGTCTATATTGTAATAATTATGAAATGAAGGGATCATTAATTTATCCTTGAAAGTTGGTCGGAGGAAAGATGATAAAAAATAAAAATAACGAAAAATAAGAATGATATGACTTGATGTGATTTAAATAAAAAAAAATATAAGTGTTTTGATAGTTTGAAACAAAAGCCATTTCAAATAAGTAAGTATTTGTAATTTTTTTGGACATCCAAAAAAATAATATTACTCCCACTATCTCATAATTCTTATAATATATACATATTTTATATTATTTTATACATATCAATACAAGTCTTATTTTCATATCAAATCACGTCTTATCATCTCGCAACAAGATTGAAATATGTAACTTACACAATAATTAAAGTTTTAAAAAAAATACGTTTGACCGAAGCAGAAATGATAGCTAAATCTACAATCGAACCATTGACGATCGAAAAAAGGGTTTGCAACCGAATCGATCGTTTTCGATGCCGTATTCCGACGGTCGGTTGGGTGATGGTAGGGGTTGGGGTGTACATGAAATAGGGTTAGAGATTTAAATGAGATGCATAAATTGTATGTTTTTGAAATTTAAATTCCTTGTGTATTGTTTTGGTGTTTTTCAAAAATTTTATATGTTTAGCTAATTCATCCTAAAAATTTATAGTTAAATCTAAAATATGTGGCAAAACCACAATCCCTCATACTTTCGCACAATATATAATTAGTCTGTGCACCCGTGCAGATATGCACAGGATAAATATAAATAGATTCGCTATGAATTTGTGAAGATGAAACACACTGAAAGCATACCTATAATTTAATGTAATTTATGGTACTTTGTTGAAAGAAATATATTATATAAGATATATTAATATTTATTCTTTATATGACATTTATTTCGAAAAATGACCCTATCATACTGTTTTTTGACAATATTGTCAAAAACATACAAACGGTATTTTTTCCAAAAAGATACAACTTCCCAAAATTGAACAGATCCGCGCTTTTATTCAAAAACCGACATCGTTGTTTCTCCTTTTTCTTTGTAACATTGTGCGGATCCCTTGTCACAATAATTGCTATCGATTCTCATCATTGTTATTGTTTTGATCTCATTTGTTTTGGCATTATCATCAGATCACCAAATTTGATGGAGAACAAGACGATTTGATTTGTAGTTTTAGTTTGATTTCGAGATTGTTTGTCTGTGATTCAGATGGTTTGGCTGATAAGATACGAGATCGATTCCAAAACACATCCAGATGTGAATTGAATTTGATTTATTCGATTCTCGAACTTGATCGATGCTTATTGAGGGATCACAAGGACTTTACGACGTTGTTTGATGGGTCGAAGTGTCTTGGTTTAGACACAATTAATGTAATTTTCAAGTGTAATAAGAGTGTATCAGAGATTGCTGGCTGTAATTTCTTTCCTGATCGTGGTAGTTAAACAGAGCGGCATTTGTTTGAAACAAAGCGACAGAGCAATTATTGTGCTGTTTTGAATCAAACAGAGCGGCAGTCGCTGAAACAAAGTGCCTTAGTGAATCTGGTTTTTTGAAATCTTCCATTATTTGTACACAATGTTTTTGTTGAGTAGAATGTATTCAATGATATTTTGTCTGGCATTGTTATACCCGATTCATTGCTTCTTTTTTAAACCGGTATGTCGAGCAATATGCAACAAACGTTGTGTTGTTCACACTGGTCTAATCTTATTTATAATGTAGGCCAGGTTTTCCATGGTGATGTGTATCATTTTCGGAAATCTCTTGCGTTATATGCTACTATGGTCGGATTTCGATTCATTTTAAAGAGGAATGAGAAAGAGAATGTTTATGTAGTCTGTGCATTCAAAGAGAACGATTATGAATGATTCATTATGGCTTCACAGTGTGCATTATACCAGAAAGCTGAATAATACTCACACGTGTGGGCACTTGTTTTTTTCGAAGCGATCTTTGAAGAATATAAAGTCAGAATGCATTGTCGACACTATTATAGAAATGATATGTCATGATCCTCAAGTGGACAGCAACCAGGTTAACAATTATTTACAATCCAATTATGGATTAGATTTATCATAAGAAAGCGTGGAGAGTCCTTTTAGAAGACAAAGATGATCTTTGGTGGAGGTTGTAACGAGTCTTTTGCAAAATGAAAACCGTATGTTTAAGCTTTGACAAAAACTAATTCTGAAAGTCGTACTACTATGGATGTTGATGACAGTATTAATCAATTTTCCAAAATTTTTGTTTCTTTGAATGCTTCGATCATTGAAATCAATCATTGTAAACTGTTTCTTTTTCTTGATGGCGCATTCCTGAAGGGTGAATTCAATATAGTCATATTAGAAGCAACTAGAAGGATGTTAATAGGGGTATGCTTTTCTTTGGTAAAAATTATTGATTTCGTAATTTTCATTCAGGCGTACTGTTTAGTTCAAATCGAGAATCTTTGTAATCGAAAACAGAGCGTTTATTTCAAAAATGTTATTAAATACCTAATGTATTTCAGACGCTCTATTAGTATAAAACAGGCGCTCTGTTTTTGTATTGTTATTGTCATTTGACTTTTTTCTGTTTTTTTTAAACAGGATTTTTTCCTTTAGGATTTACTGTAGTTGATAAGGATACGTATTCCAGTTGGTGTTACTTCCTTTGAGAGCTACGACAAATTATTCTGATTGATCGAAAGATCAACTCTTTATCAGATCGTAATTTGGATCGTTTACAAGCATTTCCTGAAGTCTTTACTCATCATCTACTTTTCTTTTGTCTTCATCATTTCAAGGATAATATTAAGGCAAGATACAGAGGTACTAATATGCCGACATCATACAAAGATTACATCGTTGGGCTTTTTTACAGTTGTGCATATGCCCCAACGATCACTGATTTTTATAAGGGGATGTAAGAATTTCAGAAAAAAGGAGGCAAACTAACTGGAGAATTTTTGGAAACTATTATGTCATATGAGAGGTGGGCTATTACTTTTGTTGTTGGGTGTCGTTTTGGAGAGATGACGACGAATGCTGTAAAATCTTTCAATGCTTGGCTTTTGGACGTGAGGGAATTACCGATCACTCAATTGGCTTTTGAGGTGATGTCCATACCTACAGCTTCAGTTAATGTGAGAGAAAGGATTTGTTCATGCCCTATGTGGAAGACAAACAACTTTCTCTGTTTTCATACCTACCGCTGGTATGTGTGATTGGGAAGCTTTCTTTGTCATTAACCAGCATGATCGATCCTTATTTCCTTGTTAAAAGTTACAAGAAGAGGTATGAGACTGTCATATATCTTGTTCCTTCATCTATGATCGACCAAATTGCAACAACTACAGATGTTGTAATTGTTCCCCCTAGTCCAGGAAGGGAACCAGACAGGCTAAAGAAACATCTTATTTTGTCGAGTGACGAGGAGACCAGGGCTATTAAGTGTACTAAGTGCAACAAGTTTGATCACCATAACAGGAAGACATGTCGAGAAGCGATATAGGGATTTTGAGTTGTTTGATTTCTTTGTTCAATGTTATTCCCATTTATATACATATAACCAATCTTGTTTTAAATTCTATTATGTGTAAAATATGTTTTTTTTTATGTGTTTCGATGTTTATTGGTGTAAATAAGGTGGAGATTTTTTTTCTAGAGAACTCACGCTCTGTCTCAAATTGAACAGACGCTCTATTTAGTTCAAACAGAGCGCCTTTGTAAATGGAAACAGAGTGTCCGTTTCAAAAATGTTAAGAAACACCTAAACAATGAACAAACATATTTTCCACGTTATTCATGTTCATGTACATGTTATCATTCTAGTTTTAAATTCTATTATGTGTTAAATATGAGACCTCCTTTGGATCCATCAAGCGCTCTATTTTAAATAGGCTATTCGTACTGTTTTTTTTTTTTTAAAAAAAAACACATCGCCTTTGTTATCAAGAAACAGAGCGCCTAGTTCAAATCAGTCATGAAACAATTTAACATTTAACAGATATATTTTCCACCTAAAAGCATTATGGAAACAATCACTATAAACAATTTGCAATGATCAAATAAATGTATCTCTCAAATTTGTATAAAAGTCATTGTATGATAGAAGAGCATATGTGCATTTCAGTTTGGTATATTAAGCTTTAGGTAAATCGAATTTCTTTATTAAAGTCATTATCATATTGGTCTTATAACCTCGGATTTTCTCCAACGTTGATGAGTTGGGTATTTGTACTCCATTTGTACTCAATTCAATCTAATGACATACATGGACGCCACAATCCATGTTTTGTTGAGATGGTGCGTTCCTGTTGATGATAACTTTTTCGATTCTAGTCTGTTGTGTGCCATCTTCTCACATGATCTCATTGAGAAATTATTGAACATAATCCGCCTACATGTTTACCAACATATATTATAATATAATTATACTTGAATGAAACAATTAAGATAATATGTAAGAAACCAAATTGAACTGATTGGAGGAACTTACAATTAGTAAGGTATCCCTTACATATGGTGCTTTTTGTCTTTTAGAATTATGATGTATCCACTTGCTGCTCTCGCTGTTGAAAACAAATAATGTCAAATGGAACGCTGTCGAATCCTTAGGCTCGCCTCCTATGGTGTTAATTGGGAACAGGTGCCATCGACATGTTCTTTTGGTAAGCATATACTCTTTTACCCATTGTTCATAATTTCTCTTGGTTTTATATCATTTGCTACATTATATGTAGAAAAAGAGGTAAGATTCCAGAATTGATAGGTATATGAAATCAAGCATATCTCAGGGTTTTTCTCTTATCCAACCATCTATACCCTACACGACTACTTGATTTTTGTATTTTACCTCTTGTTGGATCAGTGTCATATAGGCATTGATAATGTAATTAGATAATGCGTCATCATTAGCCACTTACTTTACATCATCCATATCAACATATGCAGGACCTCTGACCGGATCTCTTGTAACAGTGATCAAGTGCTTGTAATGTGACAATGGTAAGATTTTTGCTTAAACAGGTTGTTGGTTTCATTAATAAAGGCTCACTATTTTTTTAACATAGGCGCTCTATTTTTGTTGATAAGACGCTCTCTTTGATTGGGGCAAAGGCGCTCTTTTTGACATTGAAACATTGTAAATAATGAAAAATAAACAATCAAAGATTAATAATGTAATTTGGGATTGGATTTATTACATGTTTAGCAGTCTTGATGTCATTTTATTCCATTTCTCTAGTACGTTGTCCGATAAGTAGGATAAAATGTCTAGTGTAATCTTGCTCTTTTTTACGAACCATAAGTGTAATTACTCAACCTTTTCGTTGGTTGTTTCTCTTTATCTTTGAGGCGTATTACCATGAACAACGGTGTACGTCCTATCTTTTTCTTCAGCTTGTTCTGATCTTTTTCATCTTGGTTGGTCTGTTCTTCGTCCGACTGGTCGATTTTATCATTGTCATTGACATATAAAATATCGTTCTGTTTTGTTTCCTCTTTTTTGATTTCATTTGTCGGCAAAGTGTTGTCAAACAGTGCCAAGTAGTCCGTATTTATGTGCTTTGCTTTTTCGAGCTCCTCTGAACGAATTATTCCCTTCAATCTTCTCTTCATCCTTTGAATGAATTATTCCCTTTAATCTTTCTTGCTCAGCTAAACCCATCAATATCAAATCTTCGATGTTTTTCAGCTCTTCTCACAATGTCTTCTTTGATGATGTCTCCTTATCAAGCAATTGTTTTGTTCTCTGAGTTTCTTTTTTCATTTCAAGAAGTTGTTTCCTCAAGTCCTTAATCAATTTTACATCAGTCGTTGTAGCGTTCTAAATCATCGCTATTGGTTCAATTGTTGAGAGCTTTAGGGTTTCAACCTCTGATCTTGTTGTGGTCAATTGGATTTCCAATGAGAGTATCTACAAAAAAAAAATACAACGATTTTATAAATCATTAACTGAGCAAAATATATAATATCATTAAACAGATTGCCAGCAATAATGAAACAGAGCTCAGGTTGATAAATTGAATATTGTTTACCTTTTCTTCTAGTGCATTCAACTCATGTGTTGTTCTTTCATTCTTTTCTTAGGCAAATACAAAAGCTTTTCAAATGTGTTAAACAACCCTAAGCAAAACAGAGCTCTAGTTCAAAAGAAACAGAGTGCTAGGTACGGGGAAAAAATTACATGTTCTTGAGCGAAATTCATCCCTTCTATTGCTTTCTTGCTTTTCTCCTTCCCCATTGCTATCATTTCATTAGCATCCTCAACCTAACAAGTACAATGAAGAAGTTATCTTCAATAAATTCAATTCAAATAAATTCAGAGCGCCTTAGTTTAGCAAATATAACGTAGATTATATCAACACAGGGTGCAGGTTATAACAAAACAAAGCACAGGTTATATCAAAACAGAGCGCCTAACTTTGCAACAAAAAGAGCGCCTGTGCAGCAAGCTTTCATGACTTAAATGAAATGAATTAATATCTTCTTTATAAGCAATTTACCTACTACTCAAACAAATAAATTTAGTTCGTGGCCGCCAAACATTTTTCCCTCAATGAAGTGATTTCCATTCTAACTTCCTGTAATTGTGTGCACAACAACGTTAATTTGCTTGGTTGAATGTTCTTTATCAGTAGATCAGATGATGAAATAACGTTTTCATTTTTTTCACTATTGCGGCTCCTTTGAGTGGATTGGCTAGAACTGGAACGATCGTTTCTAGCTTTAAATTCAAAATCTTTGATATTTGGTCCTCGAGTATGAGTTTCTTCGTTGTCATCCTCGTGTACATCTTTATGTCATTCAATGGCAGCAGCTCCAAAGCCATATTCTCTTCTTTCATGTGCTGTTGGGCTCAACGGATCAAGTAACAACTATTATTTCGAATTCGCTCATGTTAGTTCAAATTGCTCAATATCAAATGATATATGTAGAATAAATCCCAATATTTGTTATCTTATCTTCTTCCAAACTAGAAGAGGCAGCATTTATATCTTTAGACAGTTCCTTGAGATTCCACCTTTCACATCTCGGATAAATTTCATCCTCGTTTTCTTTAATTGGATCTACGACATTCTTCTCCTCCATAAACCAGTACTGTCATTAAAAAAAACACAGATCATTGAGAACAATGTCTATTTAAAAATAGATCCCCTACTTTATTAAAAACAGAGCGTCTGTTATTAATTCGTCACTATAACTAAAACAGAGCCCCTATTTTACTAAAATAGAGTGTCATGAGTTATTTATTGTGAATGTTCCACAAAAAGAGCATATATTCCTAGAAAAAACAGTTTGACATTGTAAAATCAGTTACATGTATTACTAAGACACATCCCGTGACCTTTTCCGGAATTGTAACATTTTTGTCCAGCGACTGTTAATTTTCGAAGAAAAATATGATATTCAGTTGTAATCACACATAAAATTTAAAATTGTAGTAAGACCAATTCAAAAATGGCTTCGATGTGCTTACAAAGAGCGTGTTTAAAATATGCAGCATGAGAAGTCTTGGCCTTGTTCTCGTAATCAAGCACTTCATTCCCTCTCAATGCTGTTATTAATGTATCTTTGATCTTCTTTGTCATCAACTCCTTGTCCTTTTTTCTCCTTGGTTTCGATTTGGAAACCTTCTTTGCAAGAATTTGGATTACTGTATAGTGTCCAGTACTCCTTCGTCCTCTATGTTCTGTTTGCCATCAATTATATCGAAAATCAGTTTCATGTCCATCTTATCTAGGAAGAATTCATGACCTCCAAATGTGAATGTTGACTCGCCTTTATTATATTCTGATATGATCTGTCAAACACATATATCACTCTTTCGACACTTTTCTGTTGTCAGCTTTGAATACAGCATGGCCTTCAATAAATGCCAAATAAGGATCTTTTGTAACATCGGTCGATGTTTGTCTAACACTATGATCTCACTTTTAGCAACAAGTTTCACAACGAGCCCTAGATTGTTTCTGTATTGCCACGCCATTTGGATTGTTTCAAAATAAGTATGAATGTAAAGTTAGTCAATATACAGTTTCAGTCAAAAAATTGCTAATTCAAACGCAGTGACAAATAGATTTATTTTTTAGAATCAATCCAAATAGAGTATCTTTATAATCAAATGAATTTTTTAAGATGTTTCGATGTTTATTATTGTAAATAAGAATGAGAATTTTTTTTTCCACACAACAGGGGCTCTGTTTCAAATTGACCAAGAGCTCTGTTTAATTCAAATATAGCGCCTTTGTAATTCAAATTTGAGAACTCTATTGGAAACATCAGACGCTTTGTTTGAAATAAATCTGATGCTCTACTTTTGAAAATAGAGCATCTTTGAAATCTGGAAACAGAGCGCCGAGTTCAATTTAGTCATGAATCACTTTGAATAGATATATTTTTCAGCATAAAAATTATGGAAACAATAAAAAATAGACATATTTTTCAATTCAAATATGAAAAATAAAGAAAGCGCTTGTTGAATTGGGAAAACACACCCCATAGAGCACATGCATATTATGAAAATAGAGAACCTATGTATTATCAAACAGAGCGGCATTTCAATTAACTAATAGAGCGCCTATACTCCTATTATCAAAACAGAGTACATATTAATTAGCAAAAAGAGTGCCTGTATAATTAATAAAAAGATCGCAGGTATAATAACCAAAGAGAGCGCCCATATGTCGTATTTTCTTTGTATTCATTTTTGAACAACTAAAAGATAAAATTCAATTTGTGAATTAAGGTTTCATATTGAAATCACCCCAAATTCGAAACAGTGTTTGTTATTGTGAATTCATGCAAACAAAAACACTAATCAATTTTACAAATAGTCAACTTTTTTGATTTAAATGTCGGTTCATACTATGTTTTCTTAAATAATCATTTGTTCTATGCAGTACGATACACCAGAAATTATGATATTCAGAGTATCCTACCTTAATGCAGAGACTCTTCAATACATGAATTCAATCTATCTGTGCGCGAATTGTTGAACTGACCCTTGCTTCATGGTCACTTTGGATCGAAAACGAATTAATTTATTTTTCGAATCAGGATGAATGAAATGAGGTGTGTTTGTTGAGAGGCGATTCTTTTTTTTTTTTTTTTTTTTT
>LIEC01010473.1:0-91199 GCA_001925005.1 Drosera capensis | reverse complement strand
CCCGCCTCATAGTTTTTTTTTTTTTTTTTTTATTTATTTATAAATATTGATTTCGTTTTTTCTCATGTGAGAGAAACAACTGTTCATTCTCATAAAAAAAAAACGTCAGATTGTTGTATATTGTATTTTGATAAATATATATTCTAGATTTCTAACAATGGGTAAGACCAACAAGCAGTAAGTCCATCTTTCATATACGCATAGGATAATGACTTAGCATCCGTTTGCCATATATGATATTTGGCCGTCCTAACTCCTATGTCATGTCGACCGGCTAGGATCATGCCCAGATAGATGTATACCATATAGAACTACGTACTTTAACTAGCTCAAAAAAGAGGTGAAGAGTAAAAAAAGGATTGGAAGTTTGTGCAATCAACTTGGCTGTAAAAGTTAAAATCAATGAATGCATGGATCTACCTCAGTTATATTAATGTTTAGTACAACCTAGTAAATGAATGAATGAGACAGACAATAAGCAATGCTAATAGTAATGAATTGCATGGTCCTTACTCTTACAAGTAGTTGCTGTCTTAGGCCAACTAATTGTACAAATTTAGCCGAAAAACCAATGGCCTTCTTTGGGAATATGGTCCCTCTCATGATTCTACGTAATATTTCAATTTAAAAAAAAAATATTGTCATCACTTTTCGACTCATCAGTTGATATTTTATACTACATCATACTGTAATTATTTTGGTGCTACAGTATTTAATTTGTTCATGCACCGACGTTGTCAAGAAGAATGATTCAATGATAAATTGCTTTTTTTTTTTCTAATCATGTGATCAATAATTCAATATTTTTTAAAAACATAAAAATCAGTCTCTCCGATTTCCATATTTTACACTGTAAACTAATTTGATCTGCTTCGGTATTTTCCATTTCACAATAGAAGTACCTACTTCTATATCTAGATTTTGAGGGATGAGTAATAGAAGGGATACAAAATAACAAACCGTCAACTAGTCTAATGTTTAAGGAATAGAAGGTACGAGGTATATCGTATATAAATCTTGCCCCATCATTTACATTTTAACAGTAGATTGAGCATCAATTTTTCATAGTACGTTTGGATCATACAATAGTGTCGAGAATAATTTACCCATTTTGAATAAAATAAAAATAAAATATTATAACAACATATATGTGGGGAAATTGTTGCTGCTGCGGAAAGAATTGTTACAGGAGCAATTTTTACCTTTCAAAATTTAAAAAATCAAATTTAAAATTTAAAAAATATTTTGGATAATCATGTGGCGGGGATGCTCCTACAACCGTTTTTTCCGCGTTGCATGCCGCATCGAACAATATCCCCATATTATATATATAGATTTTAAATCATTTTATTTATTATTAATTGATTTTAAATTGAAATTCTCATAGTAGATCTTTTACAAGAAGAAGTTTGAGTGAGTGGTTATGCAATTTTTCACAGAAAGTAAAAGTATAAGGTGAACTTGTTTTGATCCAAAGCCCAAGAGGAGAGTCAATCCCATGTAGTCGATGTGAGCTCTGTAATTAATGTGTCACACTTTCTCGTATTATATGGCTAGGGAAATCGAATGTTGCAAATTCTGGAGTAGTAATATATGATTATTATTTTATTTGAAGTAATCGACAGTCTCAAGAACGACTAATAAAAATATACAAACTAATCATTATAAATATAAATATATAATACATGAAACTTTTTTGTTAGTCCTTCACATGTCATTTTCTTATTGGTTAATAGCTATACATATGACAATATCCTATTGATTTAAACATATCAACTCTTTATTGATTTATACAAGATTATTAAAATTATTACTAAGCATATGAAGGATTTGAGCCAAATCATTAACAAGCATCATCAATTTGGTTTAGCATCAAAGACAATCATGTTATGTCAAAATCTAGATTTTAAAGAAGTAAAATCAAACCAAAGATAGGAATAAGATAAAATTTACGATAATAAGTGAACTCAAAACGCAATTATGCCATCCGAGATATAAGGGATATCATCAGTGTAGGTCTAGTTATACATAATACATAATACATAATACAAATATAGTTGATCCTTCATATGTAAGTTTTGATTGGTTGATACATGTTAATATTTTATTGGTTGATTTAATCATTTTAACTCCTAAAAAGATCATCATTACCAAACATGTCAAATGTTTGCCTAAATAATTAGTAAGCATCATCAATTCGATTCAATTATAATGTGTCAAATCTATTTGTTAAAGGAATAAAACCAAATCAAAGATAGAAGTAAGATCCAAGCACAAGACATCTTAGAAGTATTACCCACATACCATATGAGTGTAAAGAATATCACTGATATACACGTCAATTTATTTTAATGTAAAATATATAACTGAGAGAATAAGTTGTCGTTTATTCGATCATTCGATTTTAATCGGTTATAGATCCACTTCATAATCTATCATTTTTTTACAATATAAATAAACAATAATTATTATTAAAATTATAAACATTAAAAATTTTCAAAACATATTGTATGATTTATATGATACAGGTTAAGATTTAGTATAAGTAAACATTAATTCATCAATGAACTTGGATTACCATTGAATTTTTCTTTAAATATGAGTTAACCTATACAAGTAGTAGATCACTTCTAGGAATCAAACAAGTAGTTTAATTTGCATCCAAAAGAACTTAGCTAGGTCGATAAAAAAAAGAAAAAAGAAAAAGAACTTAGCTAGATTTGGTTAGTGGGTATAGTTACCTACGTATATACATTATTACCATAAATTAGGAGACACTTAAATCGACATAAATAGTACAATCGCGAACCAATAGCGTTCCTTTGCTTGCGTTTAAGGACATATACTTCGTTCAACTCGGGTAAATCGAACAAATCTACCTAACTATAGACTCTCCATATGCTATAACTTCAATTGCGCGAATTCATATGTTTTTATCCTGGAAGTAACATGTTGATGATGCAAAATATTCAGCACTTGCTTGGTTCTTCCTCAATCATCGATCTCAATCTCCTTTGATTCTATACTTAGAACGGGCCTTCGTCGTACCATCTCATATCTTTTTATCGATCTTTTCAACTGATCCTACTTAGGAGGCGCCAATGCATCGTACATATGTATTTAGTATACTATATTTACCTATAATTACCCTAATTTTGGGTCATTTAGAATAAAAATATAGGAACATTTTTTTTTTTCATTCTTGAAATTACTTGCATGTCCTAGCCCTAGGTAC
This sequence comes from Drosera capensis, assembly GCA_001925005.1. Lineage (NCBI taxonomy): Eukaryota > Viridiplantae > Streptophyta > Magnoliopsida > Caryophyllales > Droseraceae > Drosera > Drosera capensis. Next base: position 87,964 of record LIEC01010473.1, on the reverse strand, counting down.
GTATTCACAACTTGGAGCAATAATCATAAAAAGAAATTGGTATGAAGCCCGGTAGACGCAAGAGGCCAACAAGCACTAATTCAAGTAATCAACAATGCAGTGTTTCCGTTACGCGGGTGACAGTTTCGAGCTCAGGATGGGACGTTCGGGTAAGAAAATCACGTGTTACTATTCACGTTAAAGTCCAAGCATCCTAACCGTCGAATATGTTTACAGTTGGTTGCGAATATCAAGTCGTCATCGAATATATTTACAGTTGGTTGCGAATATCAAGTCGTCGTATAGTTCAAACTACGTATCCATCAAGTCGTTAAGGGGGTTACAAAAGTATTCAAATTACGACAATATGAAGGCCTATTAGCTCAGTTGGTTAGAGCGTGGTGCTAATAACGCCAAGGTCGCAGGTTCGAAACCTGCATGGGCCAATTTTAGTTTTTTCGTAAATATTTTTAATATAATTTTATTATTTTTGAATTTCACTTGAGTTTTCCCGTAGGAAGTCTGGAAACGCAGCATATAGTTCAAAGCCATATGGGAGAGCTGACATGGCTTGAACAAAGGCTGACGACTAGCCTAGATTTGTTGTACACTCTGGTGATCTTTCCTGTCTGTTTAGCATCGAGTCATCTAAGTATTGACCTGACCCTCTGCAGATCAAGTGGCTCGTTCTGTGTACTATATACGTAGAATATTAATATTCGGTATTTCACTACAAGAGAAAGCTGCATTTCATGGTACTCATGATCCAAACTCGTTATTCACAGAAGTTCACCTCCTACAATTCCCATGAGAAGCCTTCAAGCCAAACAGAACACTCGCAACAGTATCTCTACATGAATCATTATCTTTATATATATATAGGAAGTTTATCAAAAAATAGATTACGCATTAATTTTCCTATCCCTATCCCTGCCTGATTCTATATATCCTATATTTTTTTTATATTTAAGAAACCAAAATTACGTTCCCTAAACTTTTTATACCATTAAAATAATACAAACAGAATATTTTGTGATAAATGATAGTTTATAAAATACAAAAAGTGATGAGATAAGAAATGACACTATATCACTATCTTATAAAAATATAAAATACAAAAAATTATGAGATAAGAAATGACACTATATCACTGTCTTATAAAAATAGATATAAGAAAACCGTTACCAAGGGGAGGAATTGTATGAGAATTCACCATTTCTGAAACTGGAAACTAATCTTACAGGAAAGAAAGATAGCTTTGAGACAGTCAAACTGGTGCAAAACTGCCAGGAATATCACCCCATTGATATCCGAAGGATTACAATTGTAACATATAATGTCACAAAAAAAAAAAGTCAAACAAAGCTAACACAACAACAGAAAGCACCCTCAGACGACATAATAAAGTTAATCACATAGCCATATAACATGGCTGATGATCAATGGTTAAGAACCCGAGGCAGGTTCCTCCATCTTATGGCGCTTAGCATCAGGCTCGTTGCCTTCTTCATGGTTTATGGATCCATTCAATGCTTTTGGACCCAATAGTGAGACGTGCTTGCTTGTTACCGTTCGACCTGCACGAAGCTTTGGACCCCAATGCTTTTCCGGGTTGGGGAGGAACCGAGCGACCTTCTTTGCTTGTGCCTTGCTAAGAGACGCAAATGCTCGGGTAAAATTGGCCTGCACAAAGTGTTTCGTGAGCCATCAGAACAAATGAAAGCTTGGAACCTTCATCATTTGGTATAAACTTAAATGGTCAATACGTAAAAGAAAACATATAAACCTGAAGTTCAGGCTCCTTGGCGAGGATCGCACTCCCTGCTTGGTCCACAGGCTGCGCTTTGACTGGATGATTTTTAACCTGCATATGATGAAAGCTTAAACTCAGCTCTAGAAGATGAAACATAGATGGCGAAGAAGACCAAGGATGGCCGGTTAGATGTCTTTGTAGCGGGATCTAGAAATGAATGACGGGCAAAGTATGCAAACGAGCAAGAGTAAAGCTACAACCGCCTTTTTCGACACTGTCTAACAATAATCGCATTTAGATTGATAAAACTAAAAATATAAAGCCACTTATCACTTTGATTTTAACGCTGTACTACAAAATGGTGCTATTGATCCAGGTTGCTGACTCCATATATAGGGATATAGATTTGGACTATTGTTATAGGAGTAGTAATAAGTTCGATTCTGAGAAATCATCAAGCTGACAGAGGCTTACCCAGCAGCGCATAATGTCCCATATGACATTCATGGGGGCATCTGATTTCAAGCCCAACGGATTTACATGAGTGCCCGAAATACGATATCCCGCATTGAGAACGGCCGAACGAAAAATTACAGCCGACGGGGAAGTGCATTTCAATGTTGCACATAGGTTATGAAGGCTCAGAAACAGGGGAACATCTGGCAATTCCTGCCAGCCACAACAGAATATAGCAAAATTAATCAAACCTGGAATCACTACAAAAATAGGCCGCCACACAACCCGAGAAAAAGAAGTTGATGGAAAAATAAAGCACCAACCTCTGAAATTGTGGTCAGAATTGCGAAAATACGGTCACATGCAGGGTACAAATCTTTCAGGAATTTGACACCTGATAAAATGGAAGTCACCCATTCTTGATCATGTATGGGAGCTGACCATATGGGTCCTCCCATGCAGAATTTCTTCCCACAATCGCTGCAATCTTGAGGAGCGACGGGACCAAAGCCAGGAAGATACCTTGTGCTCGAGTTCTTCAGAAGAGAAATATAGTCACATAAAAATCTAACACGTGATGAAGGGTAAATGGGATGGAGAACTTGTTATCAGCTTGAAGTTTGTACCTTGGTAACGGTTCTTCCGAGGGGTTGAAGATGAAAAGAGTCGCACCCAATGCATTGGAAAACATATGAAAGCTTCAAAGGGGTATTCTTCATTGCGCTTGCTGAACTGTATCCAACAAATATAGAAGCTTTAGAATGCGTAGTGTATTAGTTAGATCTAATAGCTTGCAAAACTGGAAAGTAACAGGTTACCCACGTGTAGATGCGAACAAAAACCCGAACGTAGAAGTCCATTTGCACAGATAGCACAGGAACAATGTATCTCTTATACCGATTTGCATGACTCTGTATCAACATTACTTTAATAAGGATCTCAGGAAAGCACTTCAAGGTGGCCTCAGTTAAGCTTTAAAAGAAAGCAGCACGGCGATTTTGCTTCATGGTGTAAATGATACCTCAATGCTGGCAAGGAGAATCCTCAACGCCATCTCATGGCAATACTTCCCTCTCAATGGATATGAACCATATCTATAGTAAAACATGAGAATAGCAATGATTATTTAGTATGGTAAAAACAAAGCAAAATTGCATATGGAAGGAATAGAATTTGAAACCTTACTTTGAATAGCAAACCTCACCATTCGCCCCACAAAGCACAGCCATATCAGTAGCTGTGCACATCAGCATGCCTCCATCGACAACACACTGAACGGCCGAATCTAAGAAAGCTGCTGGTGAACCATATGGATCAAGATCAACCTGAAATGCAGGTCACCAAATCTTTTTATTTCGCAAAAAGTGCAAGAACTCCAGCCTTAGTTTCAATAATTTCTAAGATAAGTTAGAGAAGTAGGTACTCAGAAGCAAAAGAACAACAATGAAAACAATAGCAATAGTGATCACAAGCTTACCACGTCAAACTCTTTTGGGTGAGTGAGCATATAAACTCGAGCATCAGCAAGCTGAGATTCTACCTTAGCACAAGCTAAAGAACCATTTAATTTTATGTTTCTTCTGCAAGCTTCAACCGACACTGCAGTCAAGTGTGAAGAAAAGATTACATAAGATGATACTTCTTTCATCAAGAGCATCAGCCTATCTACCAAATAATCAAATACCTCCTTCAAACAACCAAACATCACAGCTAAATTTATGGACTAGACAATGAATAAATACAAAGAATTTATTGAGATAAATAGGCACGAGTTGCTAACGTCTACATGACCTACAACAGGCATCAAAACAATAATAAAAACCACTGAATTCTCTTGTAAAAAAAACCCGAATTTGGTAGGGAGGGATTAAATTTATGGACTTTACACAAAAACAACATGAAAAACCAAGCATAAGATTACCTTTATCAATGTCCAGGGCAACAACTTGGCCAATCCCTTCTACTTCGCGTGCATATCTCAAAGCTCTCAACCCAGAGGCCGACAAAGCCTATCGACAGAGGAAGAGCATCAATGGAATTTCCAATAACATACACCAAATATATCTGAAATCAAATATGCAAGCCCCAGTTGCATGATCCCTCACATTCCCCATGGACTACATTACGCTGGTGGACATACACCAGCATTTCACACTGTATTTTGTGCCACATCGATACATATTTCTTAAGATTTTTATGAGGCAATCCAGTTACACATCCACCAGGTCAAACCCTGAAATGAGCTATATCACAATCAAAGAGATGTGATAACAAATGCAGCAGTTAGATGTGACATAATTTAACAAATAGGAGAAAGTATGGACCTCTAGCACTCGTGGTGGCTTGAGCTCCTGTTGAGGTTTTACTTCTGGGGTGCTCACGGATTCTTCTAATGTGCTGGAAGGCCCATCTTCACACATATCTCCAGCAAATTCGGGTTCTGCATTAGATTCCTCAATTCTGTTTGCGGATTCCGAGTGCTTGTCCTCTGTTGCAAGTTCAGAAGAATTCTCAACGAGAACCTTCTCTGTTTTGACTTTTCGTGACAGCCATGCTTCATGCTCTTCTTTACGTTTTGAAATAAATTCCCTCAGGACAGCAATGGATAAATCACGATTATTGACCTGGTTATTACAAAAATGACGGGTTAAATAATCAAAACCCCACTACCAAAATTATCCAAGATAACTTATAAGGAAATCATAGCTAGGGTCAATTAAACCCAACATAAATATTGGCCATAAAAAACAAGACACAAATATTGTAGATTTGTGTGAATGAGTACTAGTCATAAGCACAATTACCAATAGAGGTTGCTTTGTAAGAAACAAGGAGCACATAAATTATATAACGACAACTGAAACATGAAGCCAAGTTCATCCTATACACAAATGTTTCTCCTAGAAGCCCAGCACGTTCAGATTCGCCTTTTTTCGGAAAAGAAATAAGAAAGGCAATGGATAAGTATTTTGTGAAGAAAAGAAGAGGCTTCATCCCCCGAAAGGTCAATGTAAACTAAAGAACAAGACTGAAACTCTGAAACTAACGAGTGCTTCTTGGATACTTGATAGTTACCACCAATTAAGTTATTTGCACTAGATTTATTATTCTTCAAATCCAAGTGACTCTTAAACGTTTCTTATGAAATAAATTCCGGGAAAATTACCGCAGAAGCTTCTGTGTATCCTACTTCCACAAATATTAGTATTGCAAGAAGAAATAATTTCTTCATATGTTGTTGAGTAAATCTTCATATTTCTCACTCTTACCCTACTATAAACATTACAACACTCAGCTTGTGCTTTATAAACAAGCATCATCAAGAAACTTCATTGTTATTTCTTTTCCTGGAGATGACTGTATTCACGATGAAACCCAGAAACTAGGGATTTTTTTCCTAGTGCCTCACCAATATCTTAGTGGATTACTACTCAAGTCTTTTTCATCACTACCCACCTCATAACTACGATTAGGAGAAATGCTAATTACACTCTTTCTGACACTCTCCTCTTAGTCACTCTCCTCTTAGATACTTTCTCTCTAATGGATGGATTTTCAGGTTGAATCAGCCTATCACACGGGACCCAAAGGTGGTTATCATAAATGTACCAATCAGAGGGAGAATATCCAAAGAGAGAGTGCACAAAGGAGTGTATTTAGCATTTCTCTTACGAGAAAATGAAAAACGAGGATCTCACATGATGGGACAGCATAGAATTCAAGATGTTACTAAACATGATTCCATTAGCCGATTCCACATAAATGACAACCTCACAGGAATCAAAAAAATTAACTAATTCAGTCTTTTACAACCCGCACAGTACTAAAACCATTTTGCTATTCTCTGTAAACAAAATCAAATTTTGCTCCAATCATTTCATGAAGCCCTGCATTATGTCGCAGAATTGAGCAATAACAAAAACTTTCACCACCCATGACTCAATAAGCAACTTCGGGTCTCACACCACAAAGACATTCAGAAGCAGTTACAATTCACAGGATAATACAAGTACACAAACTTTTCAGCACCCTTTACTTTCTCCTATGGTTATAAATCGGAAAGCCTGAGTGGCTGCAACCGACAGTTCTCAACCTAACAACAACCCCCCAACTATTCTCGTCAAATCCAAAAAAAAAAACATCTTGATTCATCCCACAAAGCAGTAACCACCTTCATCATCAATAAGAACAACTAAACCAAAAATCACAACTTAAACTCGACAACCCATTAATCAATTTCACACAAAAACCAAAACCCATCGCCCAAAACATCCCAAAAACCTCATAATCCAACAAAACACCACCTGGGTTTTATTATAAAAGACTTTGTTTTTAGTGTGCATAAGAATCTCAGCTTCGCCCTCCTTGATGATAACAAACTCATTCACATCAACCGGCTCCGTTGTTTCTTCTTTCTTCATCTGGGTATCATTATTGTTCTCTTCAACCCCATTGATTCCACCACCCATCTCACTCAATTCTCTTTCAATCTCTAATTTTTGTTCAAATTCCTTTTGGGTTTTTGATTTTTGGTGTTAAGAATTGGGGTTTTGGGTGAATGAGGAGTAATTCGATAGTGGAGAGAGTGGGAAAGTGATCGTGGGCAACAGCTTTCGTTCGAGGAGAGAGATCAGATGAGCAGCTTTGTGCACACATGCGTTTTTTGAGAGAAACTATGGAAACCCTATGATTTTTATGAATAAATATAATGTTTTTTTCCTTATTAAAAAATAAAATGTTTTGGTTTTTATCTAAACTTCTAAAACTTATTTGGTATCACTTGTTTTTGATTTTTTATTTTTGATTTATTGATTAATAAAATAAAAATATTATTTTTTATTTTTATTTTTGAAACGGATGAAACAAAAATAAAAAAATGATTTTAATCTTCTATTATTGTTTCATATGAGTATAATACTCAAGATTCACGTTATAAAAAATCATTTTATTTTGTAAAATCATTTATTATTTCGTTATTGATTTTTTATTTTGTTTACTAATTTTGATTTTTACAATTTTAAACAATGTTATCAAATAATTCTTTTATTTTTTTCTTTTTATTGTTTGTTGAATTTTTAAAACCTGATTTCTGACCCTGCACAAATGGTAATTATCTGAGCATAGATATCTGATTAACTATTTACAAGTTATTATGTTGTTACCTTATGCTTTAGAACAGAAAAATGTAAATGAGTGATTGAAAAGTATTAAAGCAGTGATGATTAACTCTTTGAGTTAATCTTATGATCATCCAGTATATATGTGCATCACGCGTGTGTAGGTTGGCTCGTTCGTTTGTTTGTTTATTTATTTATTTTTTGTTAAAGTGTAAGAAAACACTTAAAAGCTTATGTGTATATGTTTGTTTTAACTTTACAACAAAAAGATGCACAATGTTGTGCCTTTTTTTCTCCGTACAAAGGTCTTCAAATTTCTTGGAAGGCATACCTAAAGTGATCTTGTTGAGAATTTAAATGGACCCAAATATAAAAATTTGAACTCTTTTATAATAACACAAACACTCTTTTATTGATAACACATAATATTAAAAAAATACAACAAATGATAAGTTAAAGTACTAAACACTTTCACTGCACTCCATACTTTCTTAATATTATGATAATCAAGAGAACATATATTGTCTATTTATAACAAATCCTAATTTTTTCATATGTAAGTAATGAGGTTATACATGTTAAACATGTGTAACATGACAGATGAGTAAAACAAACAAGAGAGAAAGGAGAAGTTGGACTTGTATTGGCCGGTGTTCAACAGATCCTGCGTAAGAAAAATGACCCAAACCTTGAATAGTAGATTTCAGCATTACTAGTTTCTGATATGTAGAGGAAGCCATGGCGATCAAGTTTGGTCTGGATCTAGCCAAGAGCTTAAGAATCGAGAACGTCGTGGTGGAACCATACTGCAAACAGGCAATCTCAATGCTGAAAGCAGCAGATGTGGATTTATCAGTGCAAGGAGCTGTTATTCCTGATTGTAATGCATGGTTGCAGGCTTGCTCTAATACCACTCTGTAACGTCCCGGCCAATGCTCGTTATCGGGTTGTTATCAAGAAACTTTCCAGGACGTCACCTATCCCAGTATTACTCCACGTTAAGTACACTTAATTGCGGAGTTCTAAAGTAATGGGCTACTGAAAAGGAAGGTACACCTTGTTGGTATAAATAGTACTATCAAACCATTTAAGCAGGTCCTTACAAATAGGGAGGCTAATAAGCTCGCTCATGTATTGGCTCAGTTTGTAACTGAAAACATAATCTATTGTGATGGGGTTTGGAGCGGTGATCTTCCGGATATTGTAACCCGCGATGGCAAAAAAAAAGATCCCTCATTAGACGACTTGAATACAATCCCTTAGCATGTGTCACAATTATATCCCTGATGTCGAGTTTATAACAAGAAAAAACATGCTTAATCAAGTAAGCTTTATTGATCTATGAAGGTCAACGACATAACAGTACTTGAAGGTTTACAAACAAATCTCTCAAAGTTCACCAGTATACTAAAGCCTTACATGTCGTCCAGCACTGGACAAGCAACTGGTGAAAAGAAGTTGTGAACTACTGAAATAGAAGACTCTAAAACTGGTACAAAGTTCTTAATTTCAAAACAATAATCAACTCGACTCGGATTAGGGACAAATTACTTTGCCCGCAAATGATGGTTGCCCAAAGTCACTCCAAGTTGCCCTTCATTATCTCTCTCTAATACCTCAAAGTGAGAGCAGTAAATGCTAGAATGAAATAATCAATTCTGTGAAATAGCTCAGATAAGACTATTCCTACTACTTGGCGGTACCATTAGGAGCCTTCACACCAGAGGGGTTAAGCTCATCCCAGGCCTCGATCCAAGTGACCATGGCATCGGCTAGCTTGTCGAAGTAAGGATCGACCTTGGCCAACTTATCCTTAACCTGCTTCGCCAGCTGAATATAGCACTGTTGGACAGTAGCACATTCCTTGGGGAGGACGGTGACTTGGAAGAAAGGGATTATCTCTTCTTGCCAGAATATCCCCTTGTACTCTTTCTTCAAGTTGACGAAGGGGTTGCTCGCCTTGCTGTGGTAGATGTAAGGCAGTCCGGTCTTCATGCCCAATCCCAAGTGATCACAGATTACCTAAACCATGATCAGCATGAAAAAAATGTTACAAGACAGAAAACAGAAAAGCAAAATCCAAGTTGATGATAATAAGATGCATTTATACCTTAGTGCACCAACCAGCCCACATATCGTCATAACGTCCAATAGGCTGACCGTCTCCCATGAGTCCGAAGTACATAGCAGGACCAATAAGCTCACGGTCGAAGGCGAGGTTCATACCACACATGGGAAACAATGTTCCCTTGGGTATAGTCAGAACTGCATCAACATACCTGGTGCGGATAGATAAACAATTCAGCAACGATATACATAACAAATAAGAAATCCAAAGTTTAAAAACTACCTAGTGTTCCTCTCGAGAGGTTTCACGAGTTGTGTAGGAGCATCATAATCAGGAATGTTGAGCCACAGACCATGAGACACAGCTGTGGGAACACCCTCGCGGAGACTGAAAGGGTATCCACGGACATAGTCAGCACCTTCACGGAAGGGATCGTATAAGGTGTTGAAGAAGAAAGGAGTTGATGGGGTCAGAAGGTTCTTGATGTGTTGCTCGAGTGCGTTGATGTCCTTCCCTGTTGGATCCTTTGCAACCTATGAATAAAACACGCACGAATCAGATACTGTAGTTCCAATTACCAAATAAGTAGATCAAGGCATCTATGTGCGTCCTTAGCAATAATAATGAGACAGGGAACAGGTGTTATACAAGCAGAAGCAGGCTCCAGTCTCACGGAAAAACCTATTAATGTTGGCTTGTGGGCAACATCAATACGCTCAGTCTATTATCTCTACATGACAAGGTGTATCTCTTCATAACCAAGGCAAGATAAATACATAGCTCCTTATTCGTAATATGAACTGATATAAACCGATGCATAGTTCAACTCCTATCATGATTAAGCACAAAGTAAAATATGAGCCCCTGATGAACATGTAAACAGAGTTGGTTCACCTGACCACAGGTCCAAGGAATTTCATTGACTGAGTAGCTTATGCACCACAAGAAAGAATCATGAAACATAGCGCCTTTCACTGGTAAGTTCATGCTATGACATACTACATCAGCACCAGGACTGATATCGATGAGTTGAGATGATTCATCAAGATCTCCGGTTTACATCAGAATTGAAGATTAGGATCGATGTACAATGACATAACTTGCTAGACGCATGATATGCCAATTAATGGTTAGCAGATACATGACTAAAAATGAGATCATCTTATCTTTGAAATCATCTAGGTACTACAGATCCACCTGACGGTATCAGTTTCTTCATTATACAAGCTAAAGCGAGTTCTTTTGTGGTGATTTCGAACAGGTTCAAACCCTTTTAACTTAATTCCATATTCTCTTTGGTCTCCTCAAGCTTGTTTCTTTCCCCCCGGCTTCCGAAACCACTTCACCACTTCCTTTAACGAAAATAAACCACACTACTTGAATTCTGTACCTTGGTTTCTTCTATAGAAATAATCTTACTTTGTCTTATGACGAAATCAACTAATATTGGATCTCGACACCTATTGAAGCATAGATCTGATACAAAGGTGTAACTTGTGTCGAATGGTTCCCTTTCGAATTTGTTATAGTAAATTTACTACTAGAACATAAATGTCTTCCAACGATCCACTCAAGTAACTTATTAACTATCAAGCAGAAAGGTCATTAACTTGAGTGCAAGACCAAGCTCAGCATCATCATTGATAACTAGAATCCTAAGCTAAAACTCCACTACTCTACACAAATCGAATGAGAATAAGCAAGATTCATGATCACCAGGACCATATTAGCAGCATTACAACATTAGGCATCATTATTAACAAGAAGCAAGATATCACAACAAAAGTACAAAACAAACAAAAAGAAAAAGCAAAAATGGAGGATGAGATGATTCCACTGCGAAATTCGTCTAGTCCCCCTGGTTTGACCCAAATCCAGAATATTAGAATCTCATTTGTATTAATCAAGATATCAGCTTTATTTCTAAATTATTATGAACTAGATCGAAATAATACAAATCAAATCACCCACACTAAGAGCCCAAATGGTAAAACACCATAAGTCAATTAAGAGGGACAAGCAAGCTAGTTTTCAGCAATGTTGGGAAAAACTTTTCTTGCCCATATCCTTTGTAAATGGGAGTCTATGTAGTTTTCAGCACCAATTGGGACGAACCAATACCATCAAGCTGCTACATCACATAACGTGTTTTGCCTTCAAATTGGATGAAGAAAAATCGAATCTCGAGTCGAAACTCAACTCTTTGCCATTAAATTGGACCTAAAGCATCTCAAACGCTAAATCAGTTAATCATCATTGAAAAGGGTTAATCCATATAGCATTAGGAGACATGAAATTGATGCCGACGGCCACTTAGAGAATCAAATACTATCAATTTGACAGATCCTTCTATCAATACTCAAACATCTCAATAACAACACATTAGTTCATAACGAAATCAAGATCCAATTTTACAATCAACATACAGATAAAAATAAAAACAATAAGGTTAATCAAAATCTAAATATCCAATTACAGAGTCGATTAACAATCAATTACAATAAACCATAATCAAAATCACAAGACCCTGATTCAAAACAAATCAAAACATCTTCAAGATCGAAAACTTCAAATCCCACTCTCCAAAATCTACCAAACCAAACGACACCCAAAACACAAAAGAAAACCAAAAAAATCAATGCCCGAAAGTGAATCAACTTACAAAGCAATCATCATCAATGGTATAGATGTACTTCTTCTTAGACACCATATACCCAAAGCACCTACACGCCGAGTCCTTGAAAGAGATGCAACTCGACTTCGGTCCCAAGATCCTGTTAATATCATTCCTATTATACAACTCATAATCAAACCCTTCCGGGACCTTAATCGTCTTACTCGGATCCCCATCCTGAACAATGATCAAATGGTAAGGTTGGAAAAATGGCCTCCACATTTCCAAGAAATCGAGGTTTCGTATCGTTGGGATCACGATATCGAGCTCATCTTTCAATGCGGGCGACGAGGAAGCCATTGCAACGAAGTTGATGAGCGAGTGATCGATTGATTAAAGCAGAGAAATTTCAAGAGCTATGAGAAGAGGGAATGTGACATGGGTATATATACGAAGAGGGTGTGGGACACAAGGCCCTAGAAATGGGGGACGAGTGATTTTGGACCGTTGATCTTGAGGGAAATGGACAGTTGTGATGAGGGGGAGGAAGAGGGTCAGTGAGGTCCACAAGAAAAAGAGGTGGAGATGGGTGGGTTCCATTTTGGGAAATTTTGGGTTTTTTTTGTGTTTGGTGTTTTATTGATTTAGAAGTATTTAAAGAACAATAAATGGGAATTTTGACTTGATATTTGGTGTTTGAAGGGTGATATGTTTTCATTGCGGTCTATCACAGGAGATTACATCTTGATGGATATATTTTAAGGATAAAAAAAATATGATGATATCATTATATATCGACAGAAAATAATAAAGAATGAAAATTAAATAATTATAAAATTTCAAAAATAAAAATAATTTTACAAAATGAATATATTCTATCAACATATAATTTATATATTATTAACAATAAACTTTTTTTCTTCCATATTACAAATTTTTTGAAAGCCAATGTGGAATTGTTAGATTTGTAGTAGTATATGTGATCGTTTTATCTAAGATGTGACTCTCTCTTTTTCTTGCACTACATATTATGTTTTGTTTATGATGTGTCAGAAATTTTGATCTCATGGCTGTAAAAAATTGACTAAGCCAACCTTTTCTGCACGTACCTAAAACCTTAAGAAACCACGATCACATGAAGTTCTTTTGAGCATCGTAGAAAGAATTCAGTTTATAATTTGGTTGTTGTGTTTGCACCCACAAGCTTCTCTTATATTAGGAGGTTTTATATGCTATAATTGACAGTTAAGAGACGGTTGTAAATATGAAAAACGTCGTCGTCCCGTTACATAATAGACCAAGTATGCTGTGTTTTAATTGGTCTCCTCCTTCCTCACGCACCAAAGAGAGAAACATGATAAATAATCTAGACCAATCCAAATTATTCTGTCCTAAAAATTCATTACAACCAAATTTAAATCCCCAAAAGAATACATAATCTTATTACAATCAATCAAATTCAACAAGAATGATTACAGTAGAATTAAAAACCCTAAATTCTCATGCACTTGGGAAGTTTTTTGTTTGAAATGTTGTTTTGCAAACTGCAGTAGCTTCTTGGCTGCACTTTACGGCATATTTCCTTTACCCTTACAAATTTTGCTTCAATTTTGTACCATATTTCAATGATGGGTGATGAGTTTTAACTTTAATTACTCAAAGTAGTTTCTGTGCTATTCATGAAGACTTTTCTCCTATTATTTGGACCATGTGGGTTGCGCTGGGTTGCAGCTCTAAAGTTAATCATGGAAAACCCTTTATTAGCCCAAATCCTAAATCTAAACAAGTACAGAATGATGATAAGGTTAGGTGGTTTTAGTATGATTGTTTTCGCGTGGCATAAGATTGCGTTTGAGCAATTAGAACATCGTATACTGGGTTCATCAAAAACTCAAATCTTTTAACCAAAAGTTGAAACTGTTATATGTAATCGCGACAAAATATCCCATTTTATTCTATGAATTATTTGATTTCTAAATTCTATTATACAAAATATAATATTTCAATTTTATTCTTTAAATTGATTTTAAGTGAAATTCTATACGTCCTTTTACAAAATTAAATCTTACCAACAAAAGAAAGAATTACCTAAAAATATAAAATTTTGAAAAAAATCACAAAAAGATACATACGGAATCTTAATTCTAAAAATATACAAAACCCAAAACAATGAACTCACTGATCTCCCTCGTCATCCTCCTCTTCTTTTTCTCCCTCCATCACCACCACCACTCTCCCGCGACCGACCGCCACCATCTCTGGCCATCTCCGACAACGACCACAACCACCTTTGATCACCACCGTCACCTCAACTACTTGATAATGAGAATTCGGTCATTGCACGGGAGGTGATCGAAGAAATGTCTAAGAGGGATAAGATTGTTGTTTGGTAGAGTTTCGATGATCAATCCCTCCCTCTTATCTCTTACCATGTGGTCATTGATGACACGCAGATCAAGTCTCGGATCAGAAAACAAGACCACCACACCCACAATCCCATCAGATTCGCAAGAATATCGAGGCGGACAATGACGACGAGGCCATGTAAGAGAGGAAGGAAGGGGCGGAAGAGTTGGTAACCTTGTCCTTGCCATGCAGGTCCTGCACACGATCCTCATGGAAGAGTAAGTAGACTGCCGAATGCAGGCAAGAATTTGAATATCCAAGCTTCTTCTTTTTTCACCTGTTCGGTTTTATTTTTTCAGACGTTCTGTTTCATTATTTTTTATCGACACTCTACTTTGATTTTTTTTCAAGCGCTTTGTTTGATTTTTTGATCGGACGTTCTGTTTCAATTTATTCAGGTGCTCTATTTGATTTGTTCAAGCATTCCGAAACAGAACGATTGAGCACAAAATTCAATTTGTTTAGGCGCCCTGCTTGCTAGTTTAGGCGTTCTATTTCAAAACAGAACATCTGAGTAAAATATCGAATTTGTTCGAGTGCTATGTTTATACATACACCTCATTTAACACGATGATTTCCATATAATATACATAGATTTTCTCATTGAAAACTTATAAATTACACGATGAAATTTGTACACAACATTCAAATTGTTCAGGCGCTCTAAGTAAAAGATCAAATTTGTTCAAACGCTCTGTTTATACATACACATCATTCAACACAATGATTTTCATACAATATACATTGATTTTCTTATTGAAAACTTGTAAATTACTCGATGAAAGTTGAGTACAACATTGAATTTGTTCAGACGCTTTATTTGCTAGTTTAGGCGCTCTGTTTCGAGTAAAATAAAGCGTCCCACAAAACAAACCCAAATTACCCAAGTTTCAATTTTTTTTCATTATAAAAACCCAAATCCAAATAGAGCACATGAATAAAATAAAATAAAACTTCTATATAAAATAAACCCATAGCGCACTCAGAAAAATAGAACGACAGTACAAAAAATAGAACGATAGTACAAGACCAAAAAGAGAGCGCCGTAATAAAAAAAGAATGTCTTAAGAAAAAATAGAGAGCCCTAAAAACAAACCCAAATTACCTAAATTTCCGTTTTATCTATTATACAAACCCAAATCCAAACAAAGAGCAAGAATAAAAATAAAATAGAGCGTCTATATAAAATCAAAACATAACACATGAATAAAAATGAAATAGAGCGACAGTGAAAAAAAAAAGAGTGACAATGAAAAAAAACCGAATGTCTTAAAAAAAAATAGAGCGTCCTAAGAAACAAACCTAAACTATCCAAATTCTCATTTTTTTTTTCATTTTACAACCCAAATCTAAATAGAATGCATGAGTAAAAATAAAACAGAGTGTCTATATAAAATCAAAGTAGAGCGCATGAATAAAAATGAAATAAAACGATAATACAAAAAAATAAAATAAAACAAAAGGGCAATGAAAAAAAAGAACAGTACTTCTCAAAAACATAAAATGAACATACCCTCATCAAACATATAGAAGTACTTCTCTTCTCAAATTAGCCACAACAAAACAAAGTCAATTTTTATTAAGGATCAAACTTGATGTTAAAACATGTAACTCGAGACCACCATTAGTAATCTTCGAACATCAATACCAAAAACTTGCATATATGTCAATATAATACTCCAGATATATAATCGTCCCAACACAATCAATAATAAATCAAAAATCCACAACAAACCAAACCTACAACACTATCCTGATGCAAAATTATAACGACTTGAATTTAGTTTCGCCATAATTAATGTGAATAGTAAACACTCGTACGTTATAATTTATTTTATGGGGTTAAAAGACTTGTTTGATGATGTAATAAGAAAAAAAATACAAAATATGAATGAAACACAACCCTAATATGCAAATATGAGGAAATATGATCTCAATACGAAAATACCGTACTTTTACGAAAGTGACATAAACCTAATTTTGTGTAACGTCTCACCTTTTCATTATTTATTGATGATACATATGACGTCACTGCCGTTGGGACCAACGTCTCTACTTGACAAAAACTATACTTCCTGGCTTAGTCATAAGAATTAAGTTAAGTTCACTTATACATCATTAGTTTAAAAAACTTTTGATGCACTTAATCATCTCTCAGAATATCACCTTTACAATAGAATTTATATCTTTTTCTAAGATCAGAATATCTTTCACACATAAGCTACATCTAACATCAAATATTATAAGGTTTGTCCACTAATTATCCACTTAAACTATTTTAATCAATTTAGTTTTCTATAACTATAAGGTTTCTTCTCCTTGGAAAAATTTCTTACAAACATAAAAACACTCCTTCTCATGCAAGAAAAAAATAAACGAGAAAATAAAAGAAGGAGAGTTTGAGGAGAAGAGAAGAAGACAAGGTTACAAGGCAACGAGGATCCTTCACCATTAATAAAAATATGTGAACTTTTTGTTTTGAATTTTGTGAAAAATCATACAAAATTCTGATTTTAATATATGTTAAAGCTTCACATGTCTAGGTTTTTTATAAAATTGATAGATCATGATTTGGAGTTATAAATTTCAAGATATAAATCAAAACGTATGGATATGTTAATCTATAAAAACTTGTTACACGGATCGCTTTGTGACTTGATCTGGAATTACACAGAAGGACTTAGAAAACGAATCTTATATCAATGAATAGCTCTTGAAGTCTAATTTTTAAAATAGTTTAAAAATCCATATTTGGACTTTTATTTAAGGAGTTATGAGTTGATTAGTGAAAAAAAGGTCAAACTATCTGATCTAGCATAAAATATAAAATTGAAATAAAATATTATTATTGGTAAGATTTCATGATAGAAATTTAATTCAATGGAAAGATTATGAAGTCTGGTTTATGTATAATTTTATGAAAAAAATTTTGCAGTTGAATACGAAAAGTTATATATTTAAACGTATCGAAGGATCATGTTGGACGAAATGCAGAAATGAACCGTTTTGATCCTGAAACAACTCCAAATATTCACAAACACTTCTGGCGATGATAAAATACATAAAATCATCATTATGGACTATCAAAATAAGTATCAAAGGCTTTTCTAAAAGGTTGACACCACCACATAAAATTATTATGATAGTTTTTCAAGAAGTACGAATAAATATGTTTTACTCCATAACATGAATAATCATTCACAAGGATATGTCCTAATACGCATATCCTATTATATTATAAAACTTAGAGACACTGCTCGTTGTCACTTAAGAACGAGGCTGAGCATATGCATGTAAAAAACTGTAGTAAAAGAAACTTTTAGATTTATTGCGTGTGACGATGCATATTATTATACCGTGAGTATAATAATATGCATTGGAATCTTTGAACGTACTCACTAAATATGGCTGACATAAAATACTGTCTTCAATTGCTGTGTGTCATGCTAAGATGATGTGTGTGTTTGTGTTATGCCTTGATTACTGGTATAAAGAGGATAAGTGAGTAAAATGAGTGTAAATCCATAATTGGTGAGATAACTTCATGGTATAAAACACAAAAAACGTTGTGTCTGTCGTATATGTTATATAGTGACTTGATGGTGACATTCTTTCATCTACCTTGTGAGGACGTATTAGTATGAGGGTATCTCATTACAGGGGCCCTTGGATCTGGTTTGGCTGATCCCCTTTCGTGGATATCTCTTTTGTTAAAGCTAAAGAGAGATTACTTATGAAATTGAATAAGTCTCGTCAAGGACATAATTATAATATTGAGGGTATCTATTTTATGTCGTCTATGTGTGATGGATATAATGGTAAGTATAACAAAGCCTTGAGTGAACTGTTGAGTGCAGCAGTACGTGAGACTTGGACTGGGGATCTGTCGTGTCACAGGATCATTGTCTCACTTTGTTTGATATGGAGGTCTTAACTGTTATTATCATAAAGGATATTTCGATTGTAAATGACATCGATAATGTCTAGATTGTCGATAGACGCATGGTTTCGAGTATTGTTACGTGGTGTTAAGTGTGTCTATGTGATTAGGGTAAATCATTGGTATACTTGTGATGATGTTTGTGAATGTCAGATTGGCATGACAATTCCAAAGTGCTAGAACAAAATATCTAAGTGATCATTTCCTTTTTTTTATTACCTTCTTCTCTCTTGTAATCCCTGGTATGGGGGCCGACACGTTATTGAGCTCTTATAGCTCACGGCACTATTTTTCTATGTCTTTCCTTTTGTCTTTGTTACAGGAGCAAAATTTGGAGGGAAGTGTGATTTAAGATTTGATGCTAGATAGAACTTATGTGTGAAAAGTACTCTAATCATAAAAAGAGATATAAATTCCGCTATAAAAGTGATTTTCTGAGTTATAATTGAGTACATCAAAAGTTTCTAAGCTAGTGATGTATAAGTGAACTTAGCTTAATTCTTATGACTAAGTCAGGAAGTATATAGTTTTTTCCTATTTGATGCGTTGGGCCTAGCGACAGTGACGTCATATGTATAATTGATAAGTAATGGAAAGTCGGGCGTTATAAAAATATAAGTTTGTATTGTTTGCTTTCACATCTCTGTGTATGACTTGAATTTCGCACTCCTAGAACAAATAGGCCAACGCTAAAGTCATATTAAGCAAGATCTTCAACCTTTGTGGCCATGGTAACACTATCCTGGACTCGAACAACGCCTTATCAAGACTTTCATTCGACATAAGATCATAAACCAACAGGATCTCACCTTTCACGTGACACCAATCCTGAAGCCTAACAAGATTTTTGTGCTTAAGGGTTCCTATAATCGACAACTTCGAGAAAAGCTCACTCTTCCCTTGCTCTCCACCATGACTACATCTCTTCACATCACAGAATCTCCTGTTCGTGGCAAAACAACCATATAGGCCGTTCCGAATGCACCATGCCCTATAATCCGATTTGAATCAAACCCTCTCGTCGCCAATCTCAGCTTCTTCTAGATAAACTCTTTAGGCATCTTCACCAGCTCAGATGGAAACGAATCCGATCCCCTACCATGTTTTCACTTCCTACTAAACACCTAAATCATCAGAATAACTCACATCGGAGTCGTTGCTGATGATTTACTGAGAAAGATCTCAGTATTACTATAAAACGTATTGATAGTCAGACTCAACAGCTGATTGATCTCCGTCTGGAACGTGAACGCCTCCGCCTCTTCCATCATCGCTGCTTAGATCGAAACTGAGAGGCATGATTCCGATCGCCTGAGGAGCTAGAAAGAGGATGTCGACGATGACGACGGTGGTGGGGAACGGAGAGGAGAGTGACGAAGATGGTGGAGCGAGGACGGAGATAGTGGCGAGAGAGTGAAGCGGTGGCCGAGATAGTGTAAAGAGAAAATAGGATAGCGGAGTAAATCGTATATTTGGGAAATATTAACTGTGTGTGTATGATTTTGAGATTATTTCTGAAAAATTATAGTTTTGAGTCATGTGTTCAAAAAACAATTAAAACTAATTATCTGATTTTCTTTAATTCTCAAATCTATTCCTAATTGTTTTAACCGAATAGAAAAAAATAAGAAAAAAAATACTTATGGTCAATTCTTTAAGTTTACATCGTGAACCAATTGTTTGAACACATTGACTTCACTTTTCCGATCAGTTTTTTAGTCTCTTATATTTTTTATTTTTTTTTGGCTTCTTCTTCCCGTATATGTTCTTGGTTCGATAAGAAGGTAATAAACTAATATAAAATCGATCTTTTAAATGAATATTGATAATAAATCTAAATCTATTTCATAATTTGAGACATCTAAATTTATAAAATAAAATTAAGATGTTGAATCTTTTATAGATTAGACCGTAAATTTTTTTTCTAGAATAAAATTGAAAAATTGAACAATTCACGAAATAAAATTGGATATTTTGTTCCATTACCACATGACAAGTTTCCTGATAGATGCTGCATTTTCGCTTAGAGATGTACGATGGATTGATCAACAAAGATAGTAAACAAGTGTACATGAGCATAGTTTATTGCCAATATGATCTTCGAGTCATTCATGACATGTGATCAATCTCGATAGGAAGTCATGTCATTGACATAGCACAATCTTTTATTGAGGATATATATGAATAAGTTTAACCATATCGATTGTATAAAAAAATTAAATATATATATATATAAACAACCAATAATCTATTAATTTAAGTTTTTATATTAATATTTAGATTTAATTTATATATATTGTACTCAGATGAGGATATGATCTTGATCTTTCGCCTCGCAACACTTTTTGTGAAAATGCCAACTTTGGGTCTGTATTTTCGGTTGATAGTTACTCATCGTTATCGGCTGCGGTTGCTTTTTGGTAATTTCTTGATCGTGCCATGCATTAGCTTCCATTGACTTGTGTGTGCTCCATTCTATCAATCTTAGGCAATGATTAGGTTAAGTGATACTTTTTCATCTCAAATATTTTATAATATTTATTTTGTGTATTTAAATTTAAATTTTGTTAATTTTTTTTAATCTTAATTTTCAATTATATAATATTTTTTAAATATTAAAATATTATAAAAAAAATTAAGACGATATAAAATTTATGGGATGAAAAGTATAGTGCAGAGGATGAAAAGTATAGTGAAGAGGTTGGTATGTACTTGATCATCACTATATCGAAGGTGGAGTACAATTGCACCATCAGCATGCTCGTTAGGCATTTGACCACTTCTCTTAATAGAGGAATAATTAAATTCTTAAAACAATCAAATTTTAAGTTGCAAAGAGAAGTAAAAATCAAGTACTATTCACTTGTTCAACAATACAATTGATCCCGATGTTAGTTGTATCATTCTCAAAATTGTCGATGGTTAATGGAAGGAGTTGCTTATCGTCCATCGATCTAACAAAGAGAAGCAAATAGTATGGCTCAATTTATGTCCAATATATATGGTAGTATCTTTTTACATGAGAAGATGACTGTCACAAACATTACTATACCCATCTGTGTTTGACATCATCATACAAACAACCAAAACTTATATGGAAAACCTAATATGCATCCATGATCCATCTGTGTCACGGCACATCGCTTCGGGAATCCTTGACGTTGGAGAAGAAGCGGTTGATGGAGGGAAAGATTTCAGGATGGCGCGTACGAAGGAACTTCCGTAGGCCGTGCTCAGCGTACTTCTCGCCTTCCTCATACGCCTTCCTCATAGTTTTCGAGCACAGCCGTCGTGCGATGATCTTTCCTGATTCTGTCACACATGCACATATGTTAAGGATCAAACAAATAACAATGCACATGATCAAATCATCATCACGACGACACTAGTCAGCGAGTGCACATAGGCTTTTCTTGGCGGGATTTTGGAGTTTATACCTTACATCAGGGTTTTGGAGAACGTTCCTAGTGAGTTGAAATATGCACATCCCAGTAACGAAAGTCATCGCCGCTATCAATGGATAAACCTGCTCAGCAAACCAAGATAAATAAGAAATAGAAGGGTACAATCTCTAATTAAAATCATACAGATTGTATATTGCAAAGAAAAAAAGATGTTTTGATAAACAGATATATATCAAAAATTACCGATAAATAGATGCTCGGATAAGCAGATAGATACTTACATCAGGTTTGATCCAATGCCCCATTATCTCACTCGCTTATAATCCTCCATGAAAGTCGTGAAATTTGTTCGCCTATAGAAGCTTATATGTACAAGAATAACTGTTTGATCAAAATGTGAGTGAATATTTTCCATGAGTATATAGAATTTATATGCATCGATGTAGGGGCCTTTGTTCTATAAAAGGAGTTTGAGACTCGGGAGAAAACAGGGTGCTTGCAGCCTCTTGTTTTTGATGGAAATCTGAAGTGTTGAAGAACGAGTTTATCTATCTACAATTTAGAATAGTCAACGAAGAATGTTCCATGAGTCGGAGATGCTTTCTTATTCTTTTGGCATATCTTTAGCCTATATTGTATTATCCTCATGTAATATTATATTTGAGCAATAGTGTAAATGATAAGATCCAAGTAATTTATGTATTTTTCATTAGGGGTAATATTGGTCCGAGTGACGGTGGTGCAAAACTAGTTTTTCCTTAGTAGTTCAAGATCGAAGCACTTATCGTATCTGCATCTGAATATTCTTTTACAGTTATTATTTTGCATCTTCATACTGGTATGTTGTTGTACTTAGCAAATTGTAACACTAGTTAGATTTTAATGTTCTAACCATCATTAAGCTAGGGATAGATGTATAAGCTTGCTGCACGTAACTGGCACTTGGTCGTAGTTCCATGCAGTCGGTTTAAAAAGAACCAAGAACACAGATAAATCGCGAAGCATGATTGCAAGATGCGAAAGGCAGAACTCCAGTTTCTGAACTATCACCTTACTACATAGACACGGATATCGCAACAATTTAGAACCACATCAACATCACAACAAACATTTGTATGTATTTAGTTGGAATTCGTCATACAACATTACATAGGCACCACCCATGTACTATTTAGCTGGACTTCATCATACAACATTACATAGGCGCCGCCCATAAAAAGAGCAACCAAGGTACAGGTAAATATTACACTACAAACATGCACGACCCTAACTAAGTTCTTCATATGTCGCTGATCGGGTCAAAATTGAATTCTCGATAACATTGATATGTACCAAGGATGAGCAGGTCACCGAGCATGCGAATGAAGCCATACTGAAGTTGCCAAAGTACTTGCCAGAGTAAGGAAGGAGAAATGTAAGCGAGATCCAGAGTTTGGAAGCCATGGGTAGGAATCCGGGGGTGGCATGACACAGTTGTCGCCATTGAAGTAAATCCTCCTAGGAAAAGCCCAACCCTTCTCGAAAGTAAAGGTTGATGTGTCCTTACGGAATAGCAACTCTGATTGAACGTTTCCATATGGTCCAGCTTGCATGAGCAGATCGTTGTAGAACTTAATTCCCCATAACAAGGCCGTATCATCTGTTGGCAAATGAGAAATTAAGAAAAGAATTAGAGCCAAATTTTAATTGTATTTCCCATGAACCAAAAAAGAACACGAGAACATGAGGCGGTATCAACATGTTCAAAGATAGACTAATGAGAATGAGTCGAGACATCGATACCTCTCAAATATGAATGGTATAGATATAAAGAAATAAGAATCTAGAGCGTCAAGTTATCTCAAATTACTTATGGTAGAACAAGGAGCCCACTTACTTATGGTAGAATAAGGAGCCACAGGTTTATAGTTGAAGCTGAAAAACTGAGTCAGATTCTCGAAGTTAGGATGCTGCACGACCAAGTTCCACTGGGTGTAGTTCATTCGATAATTGAAATTGGTGATCGTGATCTTGACTCGCCAATATTCCTTGTAATTTAGCTTCACATGCCAATGGACCCTGATTGGACACATATGGTTCGTGCATTGGACCAAAGGCGTCAAGGGGTTGCTGCTTTGACTAGACCCATAAACCACCGAGGCCAAATGCGAATTAGCCCTGAATAACACAAAAGCAACAATACCATATTCAGCTCGCAAGTCCATGTTACAAAAACAAGGCCATATTCTTGAAAGTTTGTAATGACCATGACTTACTCTATGCAGGCTCCTAGTTGTGTGATGTTACTTCGACAGCCACAAGCACAGGTTGGACAAGACACTATTGTATCGTTGTAGAAGGATGATAGTGAGACACAGCACGTAGGAGTTTTCTGAGCAAGGAACTGAGAGTACATGCATGTAACATTCCAGGTCACTGTCACAACCAAAGAAAGTAGCAAGACGTCAAAGCATGCGTTCTTGGCAAGACTAATAGTTTTAAAAGCTGTGAGATAAAATCATACAACAAGCCAACAATTTCTTTATTTGTTCTTTTGTCAAATTCAGAGCAAAAGATATATCTAGAGCAAAAAGGATATAAGAGGCAAGCTTACTCAGAGCTTGAGTGACTCTCCTCCCATCTTGACTGATAAACTTGGTAGGCTTAACAACCATAGCAGGGCCACAAGTGTAGCCCGGTCCAGGCGTCATCAGGGTGAAGTTCTTCGGAACCCTTACTGTTTTATTCGTAGTTCCAGCCTGCCCCACACTAAGCTGAAACGTGCCAACTGCAGTGGCTGGATCTTGACCCCAGGCATTGAGCACCCCACCTCTACAGCAATTTGCAGTCTGCTTGTTGTATGGTGTTCCTGGCATCAAGTCCACAATGGTTGGACTCTTCTTACAGCAATGTGGGATGTTTCCTTTGAACCTTGAGCAATCCCCTTGTTCTGTTGCTTGGCCTCCTTGCGCATCCCATATGACCTCCTTCTTCGCCCACGTCCATCCCATTTGCCATCCTGGTGCTTGAATGTGACGATATTGTTGGAAATTGTACATAGTGACAGTAGCCTAGCAGCACAGAACTCGGCTTAGCTATATAATTAAAGCATAGATATTGG
Source organism: Drosera capensis (assembly GCA_001925005.1). Lineage (NCBI taxonomy): Eukaryota > Viridiplantae > Streptophyta > Magnoliopsida > Caryophyllales > Droseraceae > Drosera > Drosera capensis. The sequence continues at coordinate 63,127 of LIEC01010473.1, read as the reverse complement.
ATACAACAATTAATGAATATGGTCTGTGCAGCAGCACCTTGTTGCAGCAACCGATAATTATAATATTGTTAGTATACTATTCTAAAGATGAAGATATAACTTACAACATAACCATCTGCATTCCACTGAATGATATCCCACTTGATCGTGATATTTCCATTGGGATCAAGAGGATCATATGCTTCTGAAAAATAAAAATAAAAAGACGACAAATTGTGAACTATGAAGCCATTCAATATGATTTGAGAATAATTGCAACCAAATGACGGAAACCTATCACAGCAGCATATGACTTATCTAAAGCTAGGCTAAGAAGGTTACAAAACATTTAAATAACTTGAAGTAGCACAAGACATTGTGTTCAGCAAGGGTAGACAAATTACAATAAGCAAAGGCTTGCGAAAATCCTAAGGTTTATCACATTATGCTATGTATCAATGCGCACCAAACTTGACATGTAGATCACTACATAAAGAATAAATAAGCGGTAAGAGAAAAACAGAGAGTGTACTTTTTGTGCCAACCAGGATCATTTCAATGGTAAATACAATAAGCTGCTATAAGAGTCATGCAAACAAAGTAATAAAGACTTCATCAGCTCTCAAACAGTCAAACTCTGCAAAAGACATGCAAAATGCTTAACTCCATCAGGTCCATGGAAAAAATAAGGAGGGAAAATCAAACTTTTTGCCAATCAATTATCTAGTGCAACATACGCACATTAGGCCTACAAATAAAGATTTCATTTTTCCATCACAAGTGATCCGGAAAAAAGGTAAAGTGATTGTATTAGATGTAATCTGAAGCTGAAATCTTCATCAAATAAAACTCCAACGCTGTCAATGATATCTTGGTCACATATTCAATTCTCAAAAAAAAAAAAAACATTTGTCCTTCTGGAGAGCAAAATTATGTATGATTTCATTTCCCCAATCCCAATCAAGAGACTTGGCACTAGGTAAGGAAGAAACAAAGAGTGTTTTTTCTGATGCCAGCAAGAAGTGTTGAACCCCTGATCACATGGTTGGGGAAGGGTAACATTTACTTAGCACTAAGCTAATCCTTCTCGGTGTTCTCACACTAATTCACTTGGCAAACGAGCAGTAAATTTCTGAAGAACAATGTAAACCTTGGGCCAAGAAGTGGAAATCACAAACCAGGAACATAATCACCAAACAAAACCCCATTGAAACAAAGTACTCATTCTAGAATCCACACAAAAGCAAGGAACAGAAACCCCTAATTCCCTAGAAACTCGGTATCATCAACCAGCACACCACCACAATCAACTAAATTCATGCACCAAAATGCCGATCAACTAAACAACATCAGAAACCAAAATCAGACAACAGTCCATTTCAATTCTCCCCTCAAAAACCCCAAGAGACACAAACAAGGAACAAGAAGCCCAAAAACAGCTCAGAAAAAAGCGAGATGACATATAGAACAAGTAGTAACAATCATATACCAAAACACCCATCAACACGAGAACATCAGAAACCAAAATCAAAGGACAACACATTACAATTCTCCCATCAAAAAACCCAAAATTTCACAAACTTGGAACACGAGAAGCCCAAAAACAGCTCACCAAAAAAGATGGCGTGAATTTCTGTAGAACAGTCACGTACATTCATGCACCACCAAAATACCCATCAACTCAACACCATCATAAACAAAAATCAGACATTAACCCATTTCGATTCTCCCAGCAAAACCCAAGAAAGTCGCAAACATGAAGCATGAGAAGCCAAAAAACAGCTCGGAACCAAATTAAAAATTGAACAAAAAAATACAAAGGTGGCCTGAAAACCTGTAGAAACAAGGCACGAGAAACAGAGCACAAACAGAAGCAGAGTCATGCTAGCTAATCTGCTGATGGGCATGAAAGCAATGGCCATTTTTCTCAGTAAACAAAGCTTAGTCGAGAGTTTGGCCGGAAATCAACGCCGGCGTCGGAGAAGGAACGGGGGTGAAAAGGGGAAAAAGGTAGAAAAACAATTTGGTTTTGAGAAGTTGGTGTGTTTTGCACGCAGTGTGGAGGAAAATGCAACTGAAAATAGTCTTTCGTGTGGAATTGGGTCTCGAATCGGTCAATCCTTAATGAGCATGTATGCTTTTTTTTATGAACATGAGCATGTATGTACCACACTCTTCTTGTCCAAATTCATCACTCTAATTATTTCATATTTCAAAATAAATAAATAGTTTGTCCGTCTCAGGATGTATGTAACAATTTGAGTAGTTTTAATTCTATATTATTCATTGAGGAGTTTGAATTTACTTCGTAAATAGATTTTTAAGATTGAGTCAAGGTTAAAATAATACTAAAACTCACAATTTTATGTACTTCTATTGTTTTTTTTTTCAAACCCTTCGTCCCAAAATTGACTCATGAAAATTTATATGAGTTTTGAATTTGTATGGATTTTAAAGAATAATACTACCACTGTTCCAAAATTGTTACAACATTTTGACCTGGTACGTAAGTTTGACACGCGTGTAACGATAATCAAACATAATTTTTTATATATTTATCGTGAAACATCAATGATTGTATAACTTATGTAACTTCACATAATATGTGTTACGAGTCGATCAAACGTGATTTGATATGAAAACAAAGACTTTTATTCATGCGTATAAAATATATAAGTGTTGCAAGAATTATATGACGAAAATAGGATTTTTATTTTTTTTTATTATGTTGGAGTTTACTGTAATAGTTGATAGAAAAGTTATTGGCTATACTGTAGCGCATATGTGATTGATTTGTTACTCACTCCGTCTCATATTAGTTGCAATAATTGTATTATTCATTACGTATTTTGATGCGTTATTCTTTTATTAGTAAACGATATGATATAAATGTCATCTTGTCATATGGTTATATTCCCTTTGTCCCACGAACGAAGATTGTAACACTTCAACTGCGCACACATGTCGAGGTGAACTTTGATCCGTCTCATGAGAAGATCAAATGATGTTTTTAATAAAATTTCCATGAAACACTAATTATAATTTTTGTTGTGTAGTATAATTTGGGTTAAAAAAAATTCATTTTTGTCTTCTAATAATAAAAAGAAGTTAGTCAAAATATGAACGAAATAATATCAAAAATTAAAATGTTGCATCTTTCATGAGACGGAGGAAGTAATTAATGTCATATACTATGTTTGATATTTTATGATGGATTTATAAAAAAAAATATCATTTATTTGTCGTGAATCATTCGTAATATTATCATTTTCTTTTAACTTATGTGTACAAGAAAATCTTTTTAAGGCAAAAGGAATATTTTTTTGGTTAAAAAAAGTATCCAAAACTAAAAGATTAACATTTATTTTGAAAGAATCCAAATAAAAAAAATATAATAATTAATATGAAACGAAGGAAATATAATTACAAACATTAATGCATTGATCACCGTCCTTTTGGTTCATTGTAGCATCATGCATCGATGGATTGATGATGTGTCTCTCATAAGTTGCAATGATAGATAATGTACCATCAATTTTGCTGGTGAGATCTGAAGTATCGGAGTGACAAAACCAAATGCAATCGGTATCTGTTTATGATTAATAGACGAAATTATGAGAGTTTAATCTGGTAAGGTGAAGCACAGCGGGAATTGTCGTGTGCGTGTTCGAATTTAGCAAAAGTAGTAGTTGGCCAGCTGGAGATGACTGTTCTGTCAGGAGCAACGAGAGCCGTTGATTTCGAGGGAGTAGATCGATGTTCCTGCCTGCATTACTTGGATAAGTCACAGAGAAGTCATTGTTTTTCCAAATAGAATCCCCTGTAGTACAGTGGTTGTATAGCACCGTGCTGTACTCAATGTACATCATTGGATTTCAATCCAATGATCATATTTATTTGATAATTAAGGTTGGTTTTTTTGTGTGGGTTTATTTCTTTTTATAGATTTTTTATCTAGATTTTATTTTTTTAGAGTTTTCTTTTCCTTGTTAGGTATTTTAATATTTTAATGAAGTGAAAGAACAAACAATCATATAAATAAATAAAAAAACGTACAACGATAAAATCATCTTTTAGGTCCCTCAGATCTGCTCATCCATCTTGTCGTCCATCTTCTGCTCGATCGCATCTTTTCGTCGCAAATTTCATGATCGCTAAAATCACCTTTTAGGTCCCTCTTCCAAACTCGTTGGATTCAACAAAGAAAACAAAGAACCATGTTCTTCTTGAACAGCATCGGACAAAGAAGTTGGACATCATTTCGATGAAAAGGAACTTCATCAGGGTATCTTTTTCCTTGAGCGGTGAGCATGTTCATGGTTATGGTAAAAAAGAGAACTTGTCCTTAGGAGGATGCTCAGGCATTATAGGGGGATAATTTATTTGTGATGAAGCGTAATATTTGGTCGTTGGATACATTTAGTGTGTTTTATGAGTTGCGTATTGTGTTACATGGGATGCACTGTATTATAAGTGAGACTAACTGTGTTAAAGGATTTGCGCACTGTGTTTTATAGATCACGCACTGTAAACTCCGACGATCGTGATAATGATGACGACGGACGACATCAAAAGAAGGAGTCAGGGATTGAAGTTTCAATATTGTATTTTTTTTTTGAAATTGATTTGTAATTTGTTGGTTAAGTTTATGTGACTGATTGATAATTAATAAAGTTAAGTTCTACCAAATGATAATATAAATCTTTTTATGACATCATTTGGTAATTCCCAAATCTTATTTATTCATTCGAATCTAATCGAGATCGAGTCGAGTCCAATCCTTAATATTTATGAATCAAGTCTGGTAAGCTCACTTCAATTAGATTCAAATCAAATTTAAATCCAAACTCGAACCTACTATTTATCTAAACGAGTCGAGCCAAGATCATACCTGACTCGACTCGACTCAGCTCATTTACAACCCTTATCACATATGTGAATCCTCCACATGGACTTGTAGTATGAGATTTTCTATCTCGCATATTAATGTTTCTGTTTGCAGACCTAATGTCCGAACAATAAGATACTATCTTCTTCACATATGGATAGATGTTTGTAGAAAAATACGACATAATGAGGTGAGATATACATAAGCTAACTGCCTAAAGGTTTTGCAGAGACCCATATGATAATGAAATTTTCAGTTATGATATAATGTTCCATTATTATATAAAAATGGCAATAAGATTGAAAGTTAACTAAATAGACGTTATGATTGTGCATGAGCCACTTGAGAAGACCCATGTAATGAATAATAATCTGAATCATTTCAATATGTAAGAGAGTATTATGAAAAGCTCTTCATTACTAAATGAGGAATTGAAAATAGAATACTTTGATCAATAATGTTACGACATGAAGTTTGAGTATTTTCGTTTATGATGTTCCAATTGAAGTATAAATTTGGGTTGCATTGCACATGTGCGATGGACGTTATATGTTTCACTAGAATAATATTTAACATATTATATCTTGAGAAACGTCAAATAAAAATCCATCAAATTCGTTCTCATGATGATTCTGAAGTATTGTTCACTAGACTTCCTACAATTATTCAAGATTATCTTTTATGAGGGGGGACATATAAACTATACTCTTTTTCCTTTGTCGAGATTTTTATCCCTTGAGAATTTTTCCAGACTAAAGATTTTAATGATGCAGCTAGTGCAATGCTTGGTGGCATATGTGATGCATTTTTTTTTTTTCAAATTGTTTTTCCTATTTTTTTTGTTAGGAATATGCAAACCTTCCGGTGTATAAAAATTGATGAATAAATTTTTAAAATAGGATATGTTCGTTTTTAATTGTTTAAGTTAAGAACTAGGTTAGTGAGTTACAGTCTAGGAAAACATGTTGTAGAGCAAACAGACCACAATTGGAGTGCTAACGTGATTCATCTGGATGCAAACTACTACATAATATTTTAAATAAACAACCGAGGAAAACATGGACAGTAAAAGCAAATGTTTTAGGATCTAAGATCGAAGTCTCAGGATTAAGTTATATCACGATGTAGTAAACAAGATGCAACAGGGCTGGCTTGAGCAGAGGTGAGAACGTAACAGACTGAAAATGCAACAGACTGATTGGTAAATGAGTAGGGATATGAGTAACAGTCACATCGAAAATTTGAGGTTTGAAAATAGTATGAGATTAATAGTGGGTATGTGAAGATCTGCCAGTTAGGTGTCAACATCAAAACAGTACAGTCACGGATTATAACTCTCTAAGCCTATAAAAGAGAATTGATCAGGCTCAGAAAAGATGGACAACGATTGTAAATTTCATTTACAAGGAAGAAAAATTTTCAAATGTTATGCAATCGTTCTAAAAAGGTGTCCAAGTATAAATATAATTTTTGATCTCCGGCTCTCTTAAATCTCTAACACTTAAAAGTTCCTAAATATTTGAAAACTCATCCCAGATCAAAAGTTGATTCATCAAAATTTTTAATTTCAAGTGTTATATTTTGATGCTAAAATAGAGTTCCAATATGTTTTGTCAGGTAGAATGCGTAGTACAACCTCCTAATAACAAAACGTGCTTAATAGAGTTGCAGCACAAGTCACTTTTTTTATAAACAAAATCAAACCAACGGAAACAAATCGCCTAAACACAAAAATCACTTCTTCAAATCATTTTCTTCAATCAAAACGAAAACACTATTGAATTTTGACTTCTAAACCCGCTTTTCGCATCATTGAATTCCACCTTCGAATTGGGGGTTCTCGATTCTGTTGTTCTTGATTTGATTGTTGGAGATTGGAGACATTTGTGTGGTGATTGATGGATTCTGCTGCTGCTAGTCGAGCACAATTTGGAGGTCCAATGGAGATTAATTGGGACAAGTACGTATAACAATTTGGGCATTTCTTGTTTTGGTTGAGTGCTTTATGGGTTTCTTGTTTTCTGGGTGTTATTGATTTGCGTGTTTTGGGTGGTTTTGATTTGATGATTCTGTGAAGGGATTTGAAGTCGAATTGATTTGTTTGTGTTGTTGATGCCTTTGGGCAAGGGGAGATTGATTCTTGATTTTTGGATGTTATGTTGATGGTTGTCTTGTGTGGAGTATTGGGAAGGGAGTTTGGATTGTTGCAAGAGAGGTGGAATTTGTAAAAATTTGAACTTTGGGATTTCTGTTGGAGAGGATGTCTTGTTATGATATGGGACTCTAAGCATTTCCAAATCTGTTTCAGACAATGATATGAAATGATACTGTTATGTTCGAGGAAAGTCTCTCTTTTGATTTAGCTCTTCTCTTGATGCTCTTACTGAGATTAACTGATTAGGGATTGGGTGTAAGGTTCTTGGTAGGTGCATGGGAGAAGTTTGTTGATGTAGTGTATAGTAGGATGAGGGTCATCCATCAGGGGTATGGGGTTTGATTAGAAGATGTATTGATCCTTTTCCTTGTAAAGGAGATGTATTTGATCCTTGATAAGGTTGGATGAGTTCAGGACGAGAGCTGTCAGTGCGTGTCCACTTTTCTATGGAGCGTGGGTGCCATGATACAGGAGTTTTATGTCGCTCTCTCAATGATGAATGCTTCTATGAGCTTGAGTTTTTTTTTTTTTTGGAGCTGTTGGTATGTGTCTAGTTTTCAGTTGATGCTTTGTGTCATGATGCAGGAGTTTTACATTGATTCTTGAGTATTAGTATCAGCCTGGTTTCATGAGTTTGAGTTCTCTTCTTGGGGTTGGATCCTGTCATTTCTTCTAATAGCACTCGTCAAGGAAAAATGTTGAAAGGGTTTAATATCTTTGAAATATTGATTTCTTGTGAGTTTATGGGATGATATAATGGCAAGTAAGCCAAGTAGCTCTCTGCTTCCCTCCTAAATATGCAGCTCTGGTTTGCCATGTGCATAGGCTACCGATTTATTGTTAGTCCCCTAATAATAGAGAATAGAGAAGCTGTTCATTCCAAACGATTGTCATTATCATCCTACATTAGGTTTTTGAGGTCTCTTTCTCTAACAATTTTTTACGCATTACGTATACCCATCTATAGCTTGATCTTTTGGTTAGTTCTGGCAAGTGTACAAATGTTTTCTTTGTATGGTCCTCAAATGCATCACTCATGAAACTTGAACGAAACTGCTTCTGGATTTCATTGTCTCTAAACTTGAACGAAACTTGAGCTCCTTCAGCTTTTCATCAGGAACTTTTCATTCAACCTACAGCCACAATGTTCTTGGTTACCAGTTCTCTCTAGCTTTGATATTTGTGATTTGATACCGGGAAATTATATCAAGGATGTGTTGGTCATAGGTTCAGTTCATTGGCACTCAATAAGTTGAGTTAAAGTAAAGATACTTGAAAATTATGCGGCCAGTGTATCCTATGCATAAGATTGTGGGTGCATGTTAGGCCATTCACTTTATTTCTTCGTTTGTGACGCGTGTAGCCACAAACCTGTTCTAGGATTAGCAACTTCTTCGGTTCAGAATTGTGTCTATAGAGTAATGGCATGCAGCATGCTTAGCTTTCATATGCTAGAAAACAAATATCCGCTGTTTCTATGTTTTGAGATCCATGTTCGGCCTGGGATTGAAGTCCTGTTTATGATATATAGGGTTACCCTTGTATTTAGCATAGCAAGAAATGAGGATAGTGGGAGTTCAGATTAGGGGCTGGAGATTCCAACTCACTAGTTCGCCTTTCTTACCCAAGTTTGCTGGATGTTATCACTGTGAACCCTCTTTTTTTTTTTTTGGTCAGTTGCAGTGAGATAGAAACAACTACTAGAACTTGCAGTGTGAAGCTGGAATGGGGAAGAAAAACAAACCCCAACACAAACTTCACTTCTTTTGTTTATATCCTAAATTCAGCTTTTCAGAAAATTTTCCTGATGATTGCAGTTTGGATGTGCTTGATCCTTTGTTGTGATGCCATCGGAACTAATAATGTTTTCGTGTTTCCCTTGCAGGCTTGATAAAACTAAGTTTTACGTTGTAGGTGCTGGACTTTTTACAGGGGTGACAGTTGCGTTGTATCCATTATCTGTTGTAAAAACTAGGATTCAGGTTGCATCAAAGGATGTTGCAGAGAAAAATGCACTTTCGGTTTTCAGAGGTATACTGAGAAATGATGGAGTACTCGGTTTGTACAGAGGATTTGGCACTGTGATCATTGGAGCTATTCCCACCAGGATTATTTTTCTTACTGCATTGGAGACCACAAAAGTGGCTGCGTATAAAATGGTCCAGCCATTTGGATTATCAGAAGCTACACAGGCCGCCTTAGCAAATGGCATCGCTGGCATGATAGGATCAATTTCTGCACAGGCTGTCTTCGTCCCGATCGATGTGGTATGTGTTGGTTCATTCTATTGCTTTGGAATGTGGTCTGAAGCATGCTAGCTAGAGGTTGAGTCAATGACATGAAGTCGAATATCCAATCAGTGATTAGGTTGGGCATGAACTTCTTTTCCCCCCTGTTACCACATGATCTAAATGTCCTGCTGTTTGGAGGGACAATTTCAATACTAATCTTCGCTCAATTTTTTGAATATTGATAGAAAATGTCAGTTTGTAGACTTTTTTCTCATCCCAGTATTATAGTTCTCAATGTTTAAACCGGCCACATTCTAGTACTTAAAGTGTTGTATGTGGCCTAGGTAGGTTTATGCTTTATATTCAGCTGCTAATATAAAGTATTGAATGAGAGTAGTAAGACACAGATGAAACAGGCAGTAAACCTGGGAGATACTTGAAAGTATATCATTGTTAAGGGTGAGATGCATAGGCTGATGGACACCACCTTAGATACTGTGGAACTACCTAGTGCCTTAATAACCTGGTTTAGAGCTACCCGACCCCCATCATGCCAATTACCAGAAAGAAAAAAGGAACTGTGAGCATTCCCAGAGTTAATGATGCTGTCAAAAGAATATGTTTTCTTAGTGTTGGAATATTAGGAAATTTTAGGACATTTCTTGGACAAGTATGTTTGCATTTTGTGCTTGTAATTGATCCTGTGCCTTATCTTTCTGTATTATATTTATCTTCCCATAAATAGGTAAGTCAGAAATTGATGGTGCAAGGATATTCAGGCCATGCAAGTTACAATGGTGGTCTAGACGTTGCCCGCAAGATTGTGAAGTCAGATGGTATTCGTGGACTATACAGGGGGTTTGGCCTGTCGATTATGACATACTCGCCATCCAGTGCTGTATGGTGGGCAAGTTATGGTTCAAGCCAACAGCTATTTTGGACGTAATATTTTCTCTCCTTCTCTTCAATGAATTTCTTAGAAAAAAATTTGAGTTGTGTACTCCCTGAGATCAATGTCCCTAGTTCTCCTTCAGCGGATTAAAATAGAAAAGATGACAAGTTTGTCCTCCTAATCAAAGTTTTTCATACTTCACTAGTTCACTGTATTCTTTTGCTGAATTTCTTATGTTGCACACTTCTGTAGATAGTCTGTGGCACAACTTAAGCGCAAGACATGCATCCATCACAACTCCTTGAATTTAATGTTGTTTTTTTCCCCAACTTTTTATGTACCTCTTCAGGCTGTTACACCATTTGATGGAATACAATCCCAGAGTATTTTACTATTATCACCATCTGTCTTGCGGTGAATGTTTGAGTTGGTATACCCTTACATTATGAGTCGGACAATGGTTCAATATGCAGTGTACTGCTTGGTATTGTTACTCTATGTCAGGCCAGTTAGATATAATTATTTGATATGGATTCCTATTTGTGGGAATTATAGGTTGATAACTTGTATTTTGTTATAACATATGTTCTCCGCCAACAGGGGCGAACTTGTCCCTTGGTCATAATTCTTTCGAGAGTGTTTTTGGTCCCGGATATTTCAGTCTCTACCAAAGCAATTAGCTTGTCCATGATAAGACCTTCCGCATTTGGCAAATTTATCCTTTTTATTTAACAATTCCATCCTTGACTTTTGTTCAGGCTGCTAAATCGTGGATCTGAGAATGAAACAGTGGCTCCAAGTCAGTTGGAAATCGCAAGTGTTCAGGCAGCCGGTGGAGTTGTTGCTGGTGCTACTGCATCCTTTATCACAACTCCATTGGATACCATTAAGACTCGACTGCAGGTATCAATATTTTTGCTTATGTGAACACTGACTAACTTTTATTTAACCCGGTTATAGCTTTCCTTTATGTTCTGAGGACTTCAGTCTCTAACCACAGTCCTAGCTTTCCTTGTGTTCTGGCTTTTGGGAGCTTTGTATGGTAATATGGTTTCTGGGAATTGGGAAAAAGTTCCCATGTAATCTAATGCCATCACAGTGTTTTGAGTAGTTCTGGTCTTGTGTATCACCACATGTCTTCTTCTGAAAACTAGGTTATGATTGTTGTATAACATATTTTTCCGGGTTATTGTGTTCTGAATGTTGGATGATTACTTTACAGGTGACAAAGGACCGAAAAACTCCTTCCGCGGTTCAAGTGGTCAAGGAACTGGTGAAGAACGATGGTTGGCTAGGTTTTTATCGAGGCCTTGGTCCGAGATTTATCAGCACGTCGGCATGGGGAACCTCAATGATACTGGCCTATGAATATCTGAGTAGGGATGCTTCCCTAAGTATCATCCTCTTCCCCTCCCTCTTCTGCTGAAATATCTCCTATTGACTAGTTTTCATGATTGTCTTTCTGCAGAGCGGTTATGTGCAATAGAATAATAGATTGATGGCCATCGAAATGTATCATAGCCCCACTCTGCTTCGGCTTGCTCACGGCAAAAATTTGTTTTGACTGTCGGGATTGGTTGCTGTTATCTGGTACTCGGAGACAGTTTAGTAACAGTTAGATCATTCTGTTAGATTGACGACTCTTACTTGGGCATATGCCTTATAAACTTGGTCATTCTTTTTCCTATCGCCAAAATTGGATTGGTTTCTCCAGGATTGACTGGTCAGCTCGTTTGGTAAGTTGTTTTTCTGGCCAAACACCCTCTACCCCTGAAAACAAGCAGGGAAACAAATAAGCAATGTTGCTGTAGTTTCGTATACGCTGTAGTCATATATGACTGCAGATATGGTCTCAGTTGTAAAATGCTCTTGCTTATAACATTGTTTATGGGAATCGCCCGAATTCAGGCAAAACATCTGCTTCTATTTGTTTTTGAATGATATCTCGATTCATTTTGTCAATGGAATCTTGGCATTGAATTATTTTGAGCTGTGTTTTCAATGCTTGACGAAATTGAATTTGCCTGAATGATGGGAGATGATCATGACTTTGGGTTGATTGTTAACTGCCTATGATTTATTCTTCATGAGATGTCCTGAGCATAGGTTTGTTTCGATTGAGTTGATAACGATGTTGTATGTTAAATTTTATGTGTGCATAAAATGACTGACGCTAAGTTATGGATCGCCATGAAGGCAAAGCGGAGCTTGAGCAAGGTATTCAAGCAAAATGGTCACGAAATGTCTAACCGTTGATTAAATATAGGTGGCTGGTTTTACGTAGGGGTAGCTTTCTTTAGTTTTAGAGATTAGCGGGGAACTATAGATGTGAGATATCCTTCGAAGGTAAAGGTTCCGAAACAGAGCTTTGAGCAGAATGGCACTTCAGATTGTGATGAAGCACGAATTACTCTCTGTGCGTGTCATCAGTGAAGTGGCCAATGCTACTGAACTACAACGGCACTCCCGTTAGGATGGAGTTCAGGAAGGATGAGCTCGAGAAGAATGAGCTCTACACAGTTTTATCTCTGTTCTGTTGACAAAGGTTGTTTCTCAAGACATGGTTGTGCCGTTAGCTGTAGGTATCATCAATGATATATTCATATAACAATTGAATTCTCAAATTTTACACAGTCGAACTTGCTATCATCGATACCTTCATATGGCTCAATTATAAATAGATGAAACGATTGTTAATGGAAACACAACTACACAAGTTGACCTGAAGCTGAAGCATTGTTTGGCAGGGGAAAATTCTTAAGAATATGCTATGACAAAGTTTCCATGATGTTAACGTTTGCTAGGCGTTCTACGCTATCGTCACTCGTCACGTTCAGTTTGTCATTCTTGTTGCTCAAGGACATCAGTTCAGATGACTTTTTTCGTGATCACAAACATGCCAAATCTGAGATATGTTGTGATTGAATAACAAGTAGGCTTGTACAGAAACCTCGATGACTTCTCACTCGATGAGTGTCTTCCTGCTCACTCACTAGGAAAACACCTCCATCCATAGACGCCACTACTAATCATAGGAGCTGTGATGGGGCGAGGTGTCGACAGAGGTGGTGGCGGCGGTGACAGTGACGATGGTCTTGGTGGCGGTTGTCGTGGAGGCAGAGTGTTGGGCGTAAGCAAAGGGACGTGGACTGAAGAAGAAGACGCGCTTCTACGGGAATGTGTTGAAAAGTATGGGGAGGCAGGTACGTATGTAAATATTGTATACAATTTGTACGGAATACAAAAAACACTCATCGGACACTGAGAGCTCACAGACAAATGTATCCATGATTGTATATTACGTACTTTAATATAATATAACTTAAAGAATGATCGGAAACGATTTGATATGAAAATGATATATAGATATGCATGTCAGGACCAAAGTGATATTCATATATGACAATACCAACTCTGTTGCAACACCCTGACAGCCAAGCTATAGTCCCGATACAGTGCGCAGTACCTCTCATTCAATCGTTACATCAATCCCTACCATACCGTTCTACATCAACTCGTTTTCGCAGGCCTAACTCACAACATTTTTTCAAGATGGACCTACCAAGGGGACAAAGTTTTCCCCATATATGTTTTCTTCACCATAAGACACTCGAACACCGGTTTACTCAACCCAAAAAAAAAAACCCTCGAATAATAGTTTATACTAAGGGGCTATTCGTTAATGTTGTTCAAATCGGTAAAAATTAAAACTAATAACAACACCAACGAAAACATTTTATAAAATTAAAAGATTTTATGTAAAAATAATCTTGAATACTTCATTAGATTCAAAAAACAAAAAATCATTTGATGTGAGGATTTTGTTTTCTACTTCATTTCATCCATTTGAATGCAAAAATCAATGAAAAATAGTTCTTTCATCAAGTAGTACAATGAAAATAGAAAACAAAAAAACAAAATCGATACCAAAAACTGGCTCTAAGGTGCTGGACATTTGAGATAAAAAGTTCTGTTCATGGTTGATTTCTACTGGGACTCAACATCCAATAGCATTGTCATTCAAATGTGTGCTACACATACCTCATGGCGCAGGACCTCGATCCTCTGCGGTTGACAACTCAACAGCACAGTGCTGTTGTTTTTTTATTTTTATTTTTGGGTATTAGAAAACCTGAAAATATGAAAAAAAAATATCAATCCTAAAAAAAAACTCTAAAATAAATTTAATAAAAATAACATCATAAAAAATCTAATCAAAAAATAAAAACAGATCTTAACCCATCAAACAAATCGAAACAAAATACACCTCTTTTTAACCAAAACGTGAACTCTGACGTCCTACTATCACCATTGAACCTTGGAACCAATTGGCTACTAATTTGATGACTTTCGTTTTTCAAGCTAATAGATAGAGATCTCAAGACTAGAAACAACCACAAGGAAAGAATACTACACGACAGCTGATGACATCAGTGAAAATCATCTAGTTATGACTGAAACTAAGAAACATACCCAACCAAAGGCAACCAGCACAGTTGCCGCCATTCCAGCAGGAACTCGCCTATCAACTCCAATCTGACACCTTCGACCACACCCGAGCAGCGGAAGAAATAGAAGATGATCTGTGCACCATGCTGTCATGCCTTGTTTATCCGTCAAAGGAGTTTAACAGCCAACAACCAGGAAGAGACAACCCTGAGCTGCATCCAAATAAAAGCAACAGGTACTCGGAAAATAAAAGAAAAACAAACCAGCGGACAAATAAAGAAGCAACAGGGTGATGCCCCAGACTCAAGCTCAAGCACAAGACCACCAGATGAAAGGTTTCTGAGCCTATTGTTCCAACTAGAAGCATGTTATACGCACTCTGGTGCAAAACTGTGCCAGATAAAGAGTTCTGAGCTTCTGAATGTATAAGGTCTTGTTTCCAAAGGCTGGGAAGACCATATGTAACTATCAAATACCACAAATTCTTCGATATCATCTGGTAAGAAAAATCCCTGAGGATGTTTTTGATCCGTCGACCAACTCGCTTCGATATGGATTAATTGAGAGATTGCTGTAGGTGTCCTTTTTTGTTTTGAGGAGAGACTTGACACGCTGCTGCTAGCATCGTCTTTGTCCGGTTCCAATGTTAAACTGAGACAACGTTGCTCAAGAATGATGCTTTCATCGTAGAGACCTATTTTAGATTGGATTATGTTGACATGAACAGTTGCTGTCAAATGGGCAAGCAAGGAGAAGTATTAGCAGCACCAGCAAAACAAGCTCAAAATACAGGGGAGTATCAAGCAATGCTTAAACCAGAGGATACAGTTCCTCTCCGACGTTATTCTGATACTGATATCACTTGCGTCGTATCTCGTCATGGCACCAAATTAAGTAAAGAGTCACTCTGCATTCCATTATACAAGAGAGTTCGTGACAGTTACTTTGAACAAAAACCTTTCGACCGTCTCTATATCATTGAAGGGAACCAATGTTTAAATACAAGCACCAATCTGGGCCCAATCTTCTAAAGCTCTATAGTTTTTCGTGGAGCTGCTGCCGCAGGACCAATCGTGCTCTGGCCGTTTCAAATAACTACAGCAGTGATTGCCGGTCGCATTGCTCCCAAGATAAGATACATCCGGTCCGGTTCAGGACCTGGTTGCATCACAAGGCAATAATACCTATATAGTCTAGCAAAAACTCCAACTACTAGCTGGGCTACCCCTCTCCTCAATGGACAGAGGGTGGTATCTGGTTGTTATGTAATCCGGCTGTATCCTACCTCCCTGTCGGTCCTGTTCGGGCTGAGATGTTCCCTCAGCGTCTCCTTGTCATTCCACAATTCTCTGTCAGCATATATATTGGCCAACGCCACATACGGTTCATGCCTTTCTGGTTGCAGCTCCATCACTCTTCTCGCTGACTTTTCTCCCAATTCCATATCCCCATGAACCATACAAGCGCCAAGAAGTGTCTCCCATACAACGAGATCCGACTCCATACCCATGTCGCAAATGAACTTTTCTGCTTCCCTCAATTTACCAGCACGGCCAAACATGTTGACCACACAAGAGATATGCTCCCTCTTAGGTCTATGCCGATAGACATTGATCATCATTTGTAAAACCCGAGTGCCTTCGTCAAGGAGCCCACAGTGGCTACAAGCAGAAAGGCACCCAAGAAATGCAACATCGTCAGGAACCAATCTCCTAGAGATCATTCTATTTAGAATATCTAGAGCCTCTCTTCCCTGGCCATGCTTCCCAAACGAACTTATCATGGCGGTATAAGACACAACATCATGTCTTTCCATTGAGAGAAAAACTGTGTGCGCGTCCGCTAAACTGCCACATTGAGAGTACAAATCAACAAGTGCATTGTTCACGGTTAGATCGCTTTTGAACCGAGACTTGATAACCCTTGCATGGATTTGCGTCCCTTGATGTAGGTCTGCCAAATTGCTAAAAGCCGGAAGAACACTTGCAAGGCTAAACTCATTCTCTTCGACGCCCATTTCCAACATTCTCCTATAAAACCTAATGGCATTGACGTTCTGCTTATTCTGCATATACCCAGCGATCATAGCTGTCCAGGAAATAACATTGGGTTCAGGTGTGCCTAGAAAAATATTCTCCGCCGACATCATTCCTTTCTCACACTTCGAATACATAGTGATCAAGGAATTATTCAGTGGGGTTTCAAATAAAAAACCAGCCTTTGTAGCCATACCATGAAGCAACCTCCCATGGTACAAATCCCTCGGCTCCAAACAAGTCTTCACAACGCTCGTCAACGTGAATCCATCAAACGAAAAATCCCGATTCATCATCACCACAAACAACCTTAAAGCATCCCCATTACTCCTATTGCTAGCACAACCGTCGATCACAATGTTCCATGAAACAAGATCCAACTCCCTTATCTCCTCGAACGCCTTGATCGCACAATCCAACCTCCCTCTCTTCGAATACATATCAACCAACGAGCTCCCAATAAACCGATTCCCACTCCACCCACACCGTATCGCATGTCCATGAACCACACCTTCCGGCGATAAAACTCCAGCCAAACTAGCCAACGTTATATAATTCGGCCACACGTCCCCCTTCCTCATCAAACCATAAACTCTCACCGCCTCCCCAACATTCCCCTCCCTAATACTTCCCGAGATCATCGTGTTATAACTAACCACATCTCTCTCAGACATTTTATCGAACACGTTCCGTGCATACCCGAACCACCCACGTTCAACATAACACCTCAACAGCTTGTTCCAAACTGAAACATACCCATCAAACATACCCATCAAAAGAACGCAATGTGCCGACTTCAGGGGCCGGGGATCGTCAAAAAGGTTACATTGTTGGAGGATTTGGTTGAGTTGAAGGTACAGTTCTTGGGTTCTGTGATATAATAATCGAGGATTGTTTGATAGGTGGGTTTGAAACATGGGATGATACGATGTTGGAGGATTGATGATGTGGTCGGGGAATCATGAGATTTGTTGTTGGCATTCAACATGGAAACTGTGTTTGTTCTTCCTCGTATCGCTCCATGTTTTGGTTTTGCTGCTTGTGTTTGTTTTTTCCGGGGCGAGTTTTTGAGCGCTGGCCGGTTTGATGATTATCACTATCCTGGTGACTTTGATGGAACGAAAAAAAAAAAAAAACCATTTTTATTTTTTTTTAATCCTTTCCCATTTTTGAACGAAAGTTTAAAAAATTGACTTATATTTTTTCTATTTAAAACTCACAAGAAAAATTAGAAAGAAAAAATGTTATACTCTTTTTTTCTTTTTTTATGTTTTCTTTCGGGAAAAACTCCTGACTCTGGAGTGTTAATCCGAATTCCCAATCAACACCCATATATAATATTTGTAGGATATGATCTTTCTGTTTTGTATGGTCTTCGAATATGATCTTGGTTCTGAGAGGATATTAATAAATAATCTTTAAATTGTATTAGACAGAAATAAATTATGTACATCTCTTTCTCAAATGATGTTGTGATCGATATGTTCAATGATCAAATAAAAAAGAAAGAAAATCATAACGTTCCAACTTTCACGTCGAATGACACATAAGCGTTATATATCGTCATGGATCTATTTCGTAAGAAGATCAAGTAGTACAAATGGGTTTAGAGGTATAGAAAGTCAAGAAAATTAACTGTACATCATTATTAAATCATTTATTAAACAGTTCAACTTTACTTCATAATATACAAGTCCCAAATACCTATTTAATTACTCAAGTCCAGTTATCAAAATATTTCAACTTTGTCTCTTCAAAGGAAGACAGATTATGTTAAAACATCCGCACTTAGCTGAACAAAATATGAGGAAGTGTCTCATAAAAATTCTTCTAAGTTATATCAGCATAGAGTGAGAGAGAGATCTGCTCAGTATCCCCATAAGACAATAAGGTCAAGTTTCAGGGGGAGATCTAATTAGACTAATCAAAATATTTCAAGTTTGTCTCTTCAAAGGAAGACAGATTATGTTAAAACATCCGCACTTAGCTGAACAAAATATGAGGAAGTGTCTCATAAAAATTCTTCTAAGTTATATCAGCATAGAGTGAGAGAGAGATCTGCTCAGTATCCCCATAAGACAATAAGGTCAAGTTTCAGGGGGAGATCTAATTAGACTAAATAAAAGGCTCTAAAACCTGTCAAACCCTTTAAATGTTATTTGTGCTATAAGCATGGTCATACTGCTGACATTTGATGGACCTACCCGACTCTGAAAAGGAAATGGATATGAGTACCTAAGAGTTTTTAACTAACCTCATGGAACCAAAATAAATGGAGACCATACATGAAATAAACGTATTTTTCTTGGACATCAACCTTAGATCTGATATTTGAATATGGATGCCCTAGACACATGACTGCTGACAAATCACTGCTATCAGATTACAAAAGTAAGAACATACCACGAGTTATGCTTGATGATAGTAGTGCTCATAAGACTAGAGGGTATGAAACCCTCGGTACTGGTGCTTCCACTATCAGCAATGTGGCATACGTTGAAGGATTACAACATAATCTATTCTCCATCAGTCAATTATGTGACAAAGGGCATACAGTTGAATTTTGTCATAATATGTGCCTAGTGAAAGAAATTGTTAACAATGTTAACTTTACAGGAATTGGAGTAGGAGATGTCTATATGGTCGACTTCAACTATCCAATAAAGGTTGACTCATGCTTTATGAGCAAACAGTCTCAAGACACGCAGTGGCTCTGGCACAGACGTATGACACATCTAAACTTCAAGTACATGGCCAGAATATCTTCCAAGAATCTGTAAAAGGACATCCATCAATATCCTATGAGAAGGGTAATGTAAGACTTGTCAATTAAGTAAACAGACTAAGTCTACTCTAAAGGGTAAGCGTGATTAGATTAGTTCTGAACCTCTACACCTTCTTTATATGGATCTATGTGGTCTAATTGATACTCTGAACTTCAGTAAAAAGAAGTATATCTTTGTCATTATTGATGATTATTCACGATATACTTGGTTTTTTTTCTCTCGCCTAAAAAGGACACACACGCTGTACTGATAAGATTTTTGAGGTAGGTTCAAAATGAGAAGGGATTAAATGTGATCACGATAAAGAGAGATCATGGAACTAAGTTCGAGAGAAGAGAAGTTGAGCAATATTGCAATGACCATGGTATTCAACACAACTTCTCTCCTCCTCAAACTCCTCAACAGAATGGTGTGGCAAAGAGGTTGAATCGGACTCTGATAGAAGGTTCCAGAATAATGCTGCTTGAAGTTGATTTGCCCAAGATGTTTTGAACAGAAGCTATAAATACAATATGCTATGTTGAGAATCGCACTTTGATCCATAAGGCATATTAGAAGACGCCTTATGAGTTATGGAAATGGAGAATTCCTAATCTTGACTATATTTCCATATTTTTTACTGTAAATCTTATGTGCCGGACAATAATAAAAAGTACTTATATAAATTTATGATAAGTCTCATGAAGGCATCTTTATGCGATATTCTGTGATGTGTAAGGCTTTTAGAATAAATAATAAGTCAACTGAGACTATTGAAGAGTCTGTTCATGTTTCTTTTGATGAGACTAACGCTTCCTCGAAGCGAAAAGTTTGTATGTTTGATGAAGAATGTGTGCAAATTGATACACCATCTGATAATGATAAACAGACAGCCAAATATCATACAGATGAATCTTAAACAGACACACCAAAAAAACAAAGTATGACAATAGACACTACCCAATCAGACATACTGTGGACAGAGTTGTGTATTTGATCTGATATGCACAAATTACTGTTTTTTACTATATAGTTAGATTTTAGTTGTAGAATTTTTTAGAACAACCTCCACTCTAGTCTGTTTCTATTACAATCACTAACTTACACACTAACACTGGGAAAAAGACAACACGTGATCCTTGACTTCATCTGGACCCTTTCAGTGAACTCAGCCTAACAATCCTTCAGCCTTCCTATAGTGACCCTTTTCACACAGAAGCAATTAGGGATAAATCATTTCTTACTGCAGAAGTCCAAATGGTCATGTCTTATTATCCCTTTACTCATTACCGACGCAACCAAACTTACTGTATTTTTTCTGAATCAGCCTTACTGCCCTCCTATCTGAATCTGCCTTGTTGCATTCCTATCTAAATTACCTTACTGCGCATCCATTATGGGCTTATTTTCCAAGCAGACGAGTCTCAACCTTGGTGCATACTAGGATATTCTAAGAGTAGGGTTTACCTATCACTCAATTTCTAAACATCATGGATTTTACTCAACAAACCTTCACGACATTGTTAAGGAAAACGGTTAATGATCCAACGGATCCAAAACGGGACGTGCAATGCTCGACCATCACTACACAAGCACACTTATATTGTCTTATTCGCTTTTCATTAGTTCACATTACATAGCTAGTAGAACCAAATTCTACGTTCTCGTTTCCTTTTTATTTATACATTTACGGGTCATTTTCATTTATTTCTTGAGAGGATATGTATATAATATTGATACATATTCCAACCCATTCCAACTTCAATACCCTCATCACACATATGTAAAACTTTTATCCCTGATCCCGATTTCAATGTCAAGGCTTGTTAGTATAATCCGATGCCCAATGATATATTGAGTACCTTTTTATACATAAATTCTGTGATTATGCATGTCATTGCATCACCACACCAAACATACGCACATACAACGCAACACATCCATTATACTATGGAATCATGAGTAACATTAAAATAGTGTTCCATATCCTAATAACGTGCAACCATATACATCACATCAAACATATAACAACCAAACCGCAACAAAGGATATTATCGCCCTCCTGACGCTATTATCCTCATCATAATCATCACAACATATCATAGTATATACAAAAATAAGGTACAAGATAGAACGAGAGGGATTAGGTTACCTTTGATACATGAAAACCACAATTTATAGGAGAAACTCAAACGTGCATCGCCTAATAAAAACACACAAACGTGGAGGATGAACAATACGGGCGTGCTTTACAAACAGTTTCGCGTGTTTTTTTCAAAAGTGATCTTCATTGTCAAAGATTACGACTAACATATTCCCTCATAATTTTGGCATTGCACCAGATCACGATGATCTTTTTCTCATTGGGCTTCTTCTCCAATTTGTCTTTGGGTTTCTTTTTGCCGCTGCCAGCGCCATTCTTCTTAGACGGAGAAAACACCAATTCGACCTTCTTCTTGATCTTCTCTCCTTGAATGGCCAGTTGTTGAGGATCCCGCAACCCCAACTTTCTATTCTTAGCTCTTTTCTTCCATGTAGCCATCTTCTGCTCACGCGTCTTGAGCCCCTGGGGTTTTTTCTCGATGGACTCCTGCTCCTTCTGCATTGCCTTATATCAGGCACGCTCAACTATTCCTTCTCGGTAGTAGGTTGACTTGTCAAATTTCCAACATCATTAACTCATTTTTGCCATCACCAAGAACAACTTCTTCTGTGTTGGCATTGATGTCTTTGATGTCTCCGAGACATACAGAGCGGCTGTCCGGGGGAATTGGAACTTGTAATGGTATACGCAAAATCGAGGTAGATGGATTACCTCTCCTGTCGCAAGTGACAAATGACTTGCAGCAGCGACTGACTTCGATTTTGCTGCGCCTGTCTTGGGTGATGCAGACACTGTCACTACGTCCTATTTGATGTACATGCTGGTTAGGAGACAGGTTGGTTTAGCTAACTCCAAACTAATCTTGTATAGACGATTTGATATCCGTAAAACGCATATCAAATCGTCTATACACCTTCATGGCATCTCCCACGATGTTCACATTACTCATATTCTCTGTCATTTGTCCAAGGCTTATAATATTCGTATACCTCATGGAGGGTATACTGTTGATTTGCCCATAAATTGAACGATTGTCCCATCACCAAGCATCAGTTTCTCGGTGATCTTCTCGTCTAGGTTTTGGAACATTTCTTGCCATCCCGTTATATGATTGCTGGCAGCGTTGTCTAGATATCAGATATCCTTAGTTGATGTCTTCTCCTTGTCATGGTGAAATCCTTTCACTACCCTTTAGTCTCTGAGCTGTAAGGTGTTTTCTCCTGAGACACGAAAAACAATTACACTGGCTCCTCAAGGGCTACGCATGTGTGCTGTTCGTCATTTCGCCGCTTGCTGTGGTACTCAGAAGCATAGTGTCCAACTTCCCGTAATTGAAACACTTAATGTGGCTTTTGTCACGGTTGTTGCTGTTGGAGTCTTCCGCACCTTCCTGGTGCTCTGCATAATTGCCATCTCCGTCGCTCCTTCAATGACATCATGCATGCTACTGGCCTTTACCTCGGTATGAGATATCGAAATCGCATTCTTGAGCAAACGACGAAGTTTCCCCAGTGTTGCTTCTCTGGGATGCCAGCTGCTCGCTACGAGTGAACATGAGCTGGCTCTCACCATTATCGGTGTTTTCGCAGAGTCAAGCTCTCTCCTTGAATGCCTTCAATCTCCCTATGGCCTCCTCAAACGACATCGTCTCAAAATTGAAAAATTGTTCGATCCCGACAACAACTGTGAAGTATCTGTCTGGCACATAGTCGAGTACTTTCTTGACGAGTACGACATTGTCAAGATCTGCACTAAAACTGGAAAATCTGCTGGACATGCCACTGATTTTTGTCAATAGACTCCTGTTCTGTCATTCTCAGACCATCAAATTCGTTTTCAATGTCTACAACCGAGCCTTCTTTACTCGATCGACTCCTAGGTACCTCGTCTTCAAACTTTCCCAAATTTCTTTTGCCGTTTTCTTCTTTGCAATCTGAAAAAAAAACATCTTCGGGGATTGACAAGAGGATGTACGCACGCGTATTCTTGTCCTTTCTCGGATTAACCTCTTCTTCCTCCGCTTGTTCGACTCCCTCCTAAACTTCCTGGGAATCTAGGATTGTCTCCAATTTTGTCGCCCATATCGTTTAATTGGAGGAGTTCAGCATCAGAAAATTGAACGGCACTCAACCGCTCTCCTTCGACGTCCGCTGGAGAACAATAGATATTTTTTGAAATTTTTCCTTTTTAAAAAACTCCTCTTTTTAAAGGAGAATATTTACTCCGCTCCTCTCTTTTCCCCTTTTTATTTCGCAACACACCACCCACTCATATAGAAAGGAAACTGATTTTGTCCTTTCCCTTCTCTTTATCAATTCACGCATACCTGCACTGACTACTTTTTTTTTCCTTTTCACCACGCATACACCTTTCCTTTTCTCACCCACTCACAACCTCCACTATTAATTCTTTCACCTTTCTCTCTCTCACCGTCTCGCAATCTCAATTTCGTCCTCTTCTCCGACTTCACGCCTCCTCTTCTTCTTATCGCCTCAGAACGTCTACAGATCTCGTGGTGGATGTTGGTGGCGACATACGATGGGATCGGGTTCACGTCACCTCGACTGAGGAAGGCTAGTGATGACGACCGTGGTTTGTTAGGGTGGCCCGGGGTCATGTTCAGGAGGGTGGATGATGGTGGATATAGTCGGTCTCACGGCGGTGGCTTGGCTGCGGTGAATCTATCCACGGGCTCTGGGGGATCTGTCAACGGGTTCCTTAGTGTGGTTGTCAAAGGCCCTTTGGTAGTGGCTGCCCATATCTCGTTCGGGCTCTAAAGGTCCGCTGTCGGGTTATGGTCGAAATCTTTACGGCTGTGGATGTGGTAGAGATCTATTCGTCGGCGAGGTCCTGGTGGGGGAAAGGGCTGGCACGCCTACCTCTGGTTGACGTCAGGCAGTCACCTCCTCGTCGGCTCCCGCCTTGACCGATATCTCCTCTACCGGGTCTTCTCGGCACTGCCTCTCACTGGCTCTGTACATACCACCTTCTCCTCTGATACCAAATGTTGGTTTAGATCGTGATGATGGTGCTGGTGAGGCAAAAAGATTTCTGGGAAAACTTTCCATTTTCTGATCATTTTATTTTATTCTTGCTCTGCTCAAAGCTCTTATTTTACACTCTACAATCTGGCTACAATTTATAGGAGAAACTCAGACGTGCATCGTCAAATAAAAACACATAAACGTGGAGGATGAACCGTACGAATGTACTTTTCAAACAATGTTGCGTGCTTTTTTCAAGCGTGATCTTCATTGTTAAAGATTACGACTAACAGTGCATGATAAGGGAGAAAAGAGATGGAGGTCGATGGAAGAAAGAGAAGATGATGATGAGATCGGGATGGAGTTGTGATGATGTTTCTGGGAAGATGATGAAGGTTTGGTGATGGTGTTCTGGGAAGAGGAGAGAAATGAGAGAGGAGAAGGGTGAGAATAAGGGGATTTGGGTTTGGCTTTGGTCAATAAGAAGTAACAAGGTGAGATGGTGAAATGTGAGAAATGATAATGAAAGAGCAAGTGGGATAGCAAATAGACTAGCACATGCACAAAGTTGTTAGTCCGTCAAATTTGTGCGTACATAGTCTACCCAAAAATTATATTAATTTCCCCTTTTTTAAAATTTAATAGATTTATTTATCCGAGTTTTTTAATATTGATTTTTCGATAATTAATCTATGTCGGTTTAAGTATCCCAAAAATATTAATATCATATCCCAATTAATAATCAAATACTTATGGGATTAAAATCATTAACCCTAACACGTAATATTTTTAAGATTATAATGTTATAACGTTACTCATTCATTATATTTATTTGTATGTTCATGACATACGCACTTTATATATATATTTAAATGATGAAATTATGCACATACTTTACGAATTTTTTGGGCCATTATAAAAATATATAAAGATTACATGGTAAAAGCCTTTAGGGGAAAAAAGACCTATGAAGAAATTTTTTAATAAACAAATTACAGAGAGTTCTCTTTACGTGGATATGCATTTATAGACACAAACGAAAAGGATTTAAAGAAATGTAATCTTTCCAATACAGGCTTGTCGCACGACCATTTCAGAGCATGACCAAGGACACTAGGTCACCACCTCGTGCAGCCATGCCTCATCTCGCATGGCCAAAACTTGTGCTCGAGGAGTCGCCTACCAGCATCAAGCACAGCCATGTGTCACGGGGTTAGATTTCTCGCAACCCGTGCGGCACTCAAGCTACTCACACCTTCACTCGAGCTCAGCCAAACTCGAATGCCACAAGGCTAAAGTAAGAGCAATGCAAGAGAATGAGAACTTGAAAGCAAGAGAGTTGTTGATCTCCAAAGAGAGATGTTTTTGTATTGAATGAGATGGTTTGGCAAATGAGCCAAGACCCCTTTATATACAACTTCTCCTCCACAACCAATGGTGGAGATCAAAACGATCTAACGGTCTATAATTACATGTAGACTTTTGGGTACTAACCTACCCAAGATAAAGCCTTTGCGGCTTCTAGAAGTTCACCTCCCTAGGTTGTTACCTCCCTTGGATAAACTTTGGGCTTGGCCTTGTTCCATCTTGGATTGGGCTTCGTTTTGGGCTTGACTCCAAGTTGGGCTAGTCCGCATCACCATTCTTCAAGTGCAAGCCTCACCATCTTAGCCCATCCGTGACACATGGCTCACCACTATAAAATATTTTGGTTGTTTCTTGACTAGGTTTGAAACAAAATAATCAAAGTGTCTAGTTTGAAATATCATGGCTATTGTTTCCACCTAGTATATATATACTAGGTTTATAACGTGAAAGAATTAAATCTCCAATGTTTTTTTCTTAGAGTTAATCATGTGGATGATATTGGCATATATAACTAAAGATATTTACTTGTTATAAATAATATAATATCTCAATAGCCATGCCCGACTCTTGCCTTACACCTCGACCAAATTCTCTAAAAAAATGAATGAGGATCACATTCACAACAAATCTCAGTTGAAACTCATTCCCAAACCATCAATCAACATAGTAACATCGTCGGCGACCTCTTAACAAGTTACATCACAAGACCAATAAAAACTGAACAGAACATTAGCTTCTCCACATTAATTGACTTGGAAAACATATTCATAGGAGTGTCTTTCATTAAATCTTCACCATCTCAAGGAACTCATCCTCAACATGATCTCGAATAAAATGGTATCAAAGATCAATGTGCTTCATTCGATAGTGGTAAATAAAATTTCTCTTCAAATAAACTACACTCATGATGTCACCATGCAATTTGCATTCAATCTACTCCTCTCCCACTTCTTTCATGAGACCCCTAAACTAAATCAGCTCCTTATATATTTCTAAAAAACGCCATGTACTCTACCTCAGTTATCGACAATGCCGTCATCTTTGTAGTCTAGACACCTGTCCAGAGTAAAAACATACCAATAGTGCATTTTCTTGTATCGACGTTGTTTGCCATATCAGAATCCAAAAATACATGCAAAGTGACCTTTATAACACTAAATGTCAAAGTCATATCTTGCGTATCAAAAAGTTACCTCAGGATCAATTTGACAGCATTATAATGCTGAAATCGAGATTCGACATATACCTGCTAACACATACTCCTTTTGGCACATCTTCATCTCTCTCTTCTTTCTGTTCAGTTCAATCCTGAGACCCAGATATGTTTTGCAACACCCAAATGTTTTATATAGAACTTCCTTGTCATTTGCTCTTTCACCTTGTTGATTCTTCTCATGTCAACACCTACAACTACTATATCGTCCATATACTAGCAGAATAATATATGAATCACCAAAACTCTCGAAATAACAATAATTATCTTATGATAAGGTTTATAACCGTTTCCAGCATGAAACAATCAAATTTTGAGATAACACTGTCTCAGGACCTGTTTCAAATCATAAAGATTTTTTTTTTCAAGTTGCATACTAAGTTCTTCTTATTTGTCTTTATATAAATCAGTGGTTATCGCATATATAAATCTTCATTAAAATCACCTTGTAGAAAAGCAATTTTAACATCAAGCTACTCCAAATGAATCGGAAAAGCAAGCTACTCCAAATGAAGATCTTCAATAACAACAAAAGTCAACACAACTCGTATGGTAGTCAACTTAACAATAAAATCGAAATCTTTTTTCTATTGAAAACTTGGGAAGATATGTAAGTGAAAACATCAAATTCTTTTCTTCTTGCTCACCACTTTCTCCCCATTATTATTAACTTGATCCATATTCCAAAACAATGAAACATAACCATCATTTCATATAATTAAGATACCTACTATTAGATTAAAAAAAAGACACCTACTCTTAATTGCATGGAAAAACAAATCTTATAAGATATATGACATAATTGACCCAATATTCAATTCATAGACATGTCCTTTTTTCTTTCTTCCTTTATAATTATACAAATCATTCCTTTAAAGGTTCATTGCCCCACCGAGCACACAATTTTCATTGTATGTTATAAATTAAACTCTTGGGCTCTGGAACTCTGCTCTCTTGTCTCCTCCACCGCTTCCTAACAATGCAGCGCTCCGTCATCATCCTCTTCATCACCATTCTACTCGTACCCCTAATGCCACTGCAGCTAACAAGTCCAAGCCACGTATACCAGGGGAGTGGGAGCTGATTAAGAACATCACAGACCTGCACGTGATTGAGATCGCCAAGTTCTCCATTGACGAGTACAAGCTACTTGCTCATACAAGCTACAATTTGAGAAGGTGCTCCAAGCAAAGCGCCAATACATCGGGATGGTCAGTTATTGGGAGAAGATTGAGGCCTTAGATGGCGCTACTTCGGGACAGTATGTGGCCGTTGTGAGCAAGATATGGGGGAAGAACAAACTCAGGGTGTCAAGATTTGACTTGCATATTGTGCTAGTCTACTGTGATTTTCAGAGAGTAATATTAACGGAAAAATTGTAATGTAATCTGTATTGAATAAAAAGTGCTGATATTTTTATAAGAGCATTCATATTAGAATTATAATCAAAATCTTTATTTTTAATTTATTTCTCATTATTCATTTAATGAAATATTCCCTCCATCTCAAAATGATCGCAACATTTTGACCTGACACGTATATCGATACAAAATTTGATAAGCGTACAACGACGATCAAACTTAATTTTTTTTTATATAAATTTATCGTAAAACATCAATGACTGTG
Source organism: Drosera capensis (assembly GCA_001925005.1). Lineage (NCBI taxonomy): Eukaryota > Viridiplantae > Streptophyta > Magnoliopsida > Caryophyllales > Droseraceae > Drosera > Drosera capensis. Next base: position 34,437 of record LIEC01010473.1, on the reverse strand, counting down.
TAAATTACATAGTTCAACCTAATACGTGACGAAACGATCAGATGTGATTTGATATTAAAACGAGACTTATATTCATATATATATATATATATATAATACAAAATATGTATATGTTTCAATTATTATGGGACGAAGGGAGTATTAGAACTCTACAAGAAATTAACCTTAGTTAAATATAATATTTCATAATATAATTTTAACGACTGTCTTCACCTCACACCGCATTTTTGTACAGTTGCATATGCTTCAACATATTTTTTTAAATAAATTTTCTATTTTTTCACATTCCAATATGTGTTTCTTTCCTTTTAAATAATTTAATGTGAATAATCTAGGTGTATAATGTTTGTTTTGAACCATTATGCTGGTTCTCTCTTATCATTAATACAACTTTCAACAGTAGCGACCATCGCTTCAGCTATTCCTTCGTCCGATTCTAAATTCAGCATCAACGTATAATTCATTATTCAATACACATTTGGGAAATTTTTTTTTTATCCTATAATATTTGATGGTTTTGCACATTCGCTTAAAGATAAAAATTAAATTAATATTAATGTTTTCACGATGAATTTACGAAAATAATGTTTGATAATCGTATTAAACATGTTAAAGTCTACCTGATAAAAGCGAAAGTCAAACTGTTATAATTTGAATATTATAAAAGAAGTATAACAAATGATTGATGAATATCACTAAATTTGACTTTTCATGCCAAACCAAAAAGTAAAAAAAGAGAGAATTATCTATTAGTCATCAAAACCTAAAATATTTTCCCATTATCTTATTTATCAATTAGTCATTTATAAAAAAAACAATAAGGAAAGATAATAAATCATTCATAAAATTAAATCAAATAAGGCCAAATGCTAATTATAAGTTAGAGATAACTTCTTGATAAATAACTTTGAAAAATAAGAAATTTTGATCATTTACACAATTTATTTTATTTATTATTTGAAAAAATATTACTAATATGTCTATAGACACATCTAAAAATTAAACTTTAATGTAAGGATGTTAATCGGATCGATTTTATTTAATCGGTTTGATTTTTATAACCTAGAATCAAAACCTAATCGATTAATTTATCGGTTTGAATTCAAAATCAAAATAATTTATTAATTGGTTCGGTTTTTTTTTTAAACAGTCTTGTTTGTATGATTTTTAACAATTTTATACTATTTTGCCTTACATATTTCATGATGATAATAATCTACGCCATTTAACTCTATAAATTTTAACTACACATGTTTGCAAAAATAAATTTGATATATCGAATTAAAAAAAAGAATGACAAAGCTATGCTAAAAGTATATGAAAAAAAATAATATTCTTATTGATAAAATGTAAAATATTCAACAAGAAAAAGATTAAAGGTTTTTATTCAATTTCTAACAAAAGAAGCGACAACAACTGGATAATTCTCTACTATGTCACCAGAATCTTGAGATTTGAAATTTCGTGAAGTCTTTGGATAAGTCTCCGGTTGATTTCAATGACTGTGTTAGAAGAAAGGAAGATTAACCTTTCTGTGGATAAGGTTGAAATAATGGGTTCTCCGGCCAATGCAACTGTTCCCATACTAGGGGATTCAGGGCTCTCCGGGCATTGCTCCTCTTGTTCTGAAAATGACGTAGGATATTTTTTATTATTATATTTTTTTTAAAAAAATTAATAATTTATTTATTTATAATTTTAATTTGATAATTTTGTTTATAAAAAATCCAATTTACTACAGCACTCTCATAAATGTCATATTCATGACTAGTCTTCATGACTTTCGAAATTTACAAGTGACTTAATGGTATATCATAAATGCCCTTTTGATGTCCAATTTACTAAAACACACTCATAAATGTCATATTCATGACTAGTCTTCATGACTTTTCGAAATTTACAAGTGACTTGATGGTATATCATAAAATGCTTACAAATCGGTTCGAGATGTGAAAGCCTTGGATACACAACTATCCACTAAACATCTATCATTCTCTTCTTCTTCTTCCTACTATATCTTTGGTGTATCATTTTGTCAGGTTTTAAGTTTACTACCCACAGTCTAACTCTTATGACAATATCTTGAAAATACAATAACTTGTAATCCAAGAACAATCTATAAACAGAGTGAGAATGATTCGTAATTCTTTTACATATACGATTTGGTATCCTCATATTGCATTCCGTTAATAACTTACATAAAATCAACAATAAAGATCAAAATATTATGATGAGTGTCTATGGGCATGTGAGCAAACTTTCATTCTAAAATAAAATTTCTAATAATATTTTAATCTTGATAATTTTTTGATATATAAATTTATTTGATATATCATAATATATATTCGTGAACCATCGATATAAATATGACAACAAACGTCATTCTTTCATATGGGGCACGAGTATATTTTGTCCAGGACTATTTTCCCGAAACGATTTTAACGCGTCCGAAACCCAGTAATATACGCGTAACCCATCTGCCCTCCCAACCACGAAACCGACCCCATAAATTCCCTCTGGAAAATTCCCCCATAATCACCACAACACCACCACAATTCTCCTCTCCTCTCCTCTCATAGCATCATCTCCCATGGCGTCATCCAAATCCCAAATCCCCACCTCCGAACTGGAACTCATCTTCAACAAATTCGACACCAACAAGGACGGCCGAATCTCCCTCTCGGAACTCCGCACCCTCCTCGCCTCCCTCGGCTCCACCATCTCCTCCACCGAGGCCTCCGCCATGCTCAAGGAGATGGACGCCGACGAGGACGGATCCGTCGACCTGAAGGAATTCGAGGAGTTTCATACCAAGACCGATGTGGGCGGAAAGGAGGAGGAGGTGAAGGAGCTGAAGCAGGCGTTCGACGTGTACGATAAGGACCGTGACGGGTTGATCTCGCCGAGGGAGTTGATGGACGTGATGGGTGTGCTCGGGGAGGAGAAGAGTATCAAGGAGTGTAAGGGGATGATCAAGGGGGTTGATAAGGACGGGGACGGGTTCGTTAATTTCGAGGAGTTTAAGAAGATGATGTCCGGGTAGGGCCCGAGAGGATGAGATTGTTAAAATCGAGATTCTGATTTAAGAGGTTAATTAGGATGGCATGTAAGGTCGGATTCGATGATTCGATTTCTCTTTAGATCGGATCTTTGTTGTATGAAGGATGTTTCAAGATAATGAGATGTAAGATCGATTCAATTTGACTTGTGTTGGATTGGATCTTATTAATATAAAATTATGTCGTGGTTTATATTATTTTAATATGATCGAAATAGTTGATTTTATGATATTAATTAGGATTTCAAATCGATGTAATATGATATTTCGTTTACATTTTTTCTTAATTTTCATTGCTCTTGTGTTCTTTAAAACTTTGGCTAAGAATCCATATAAATTATAAATGGATCGAGATGCTTGTCGTTACGAAGAAAATGATCATCGGCTCCACATTGTTGGATGTGTTGATCGAATGATCGGTGCCGAATCGGCGATGGATCGGTGGTCTATGATGAGGCGAGTCATGTGGTAACGTGTTACACTGTACGTTTGTGCGGAGAATAGGACATTGCCCTGTAGCGACACTTGTGGTTTATGGAGAAGGAAAATAACCGAACATTCCCTGGATGTTGACATCTCATTGGGCTTGTTCTTTAATCATTGAAGCCATAACTTTTGTAATGAATGCGACAAAAAGGAGGTCGTTTCATCAGTTCATGTTGCCAAAAAGCATATGGAACCCACGGAAATCATGTCAAGTCGATTTGGAAAAAAACTCGGACCAAAAAATCTATTGTCTGTTGTAAAAGAATAATAATAAAAAAAAACATAATATATTATATAAATTATAAGAATCATTCTATTAATACATGTACATGGTTAATAAACACATTATTATATTCGTTTTTTTGATGCGCACACTACATAATACACATAAACAATGTACGCATAAACTTTATTGTATTAAATCTCTTTGAAAAAGCTTCCTTCACAAGTACATTGGAAGAAGGAGTATTGTCCTTTTATACATAAATGACATTTTGTATCCGTGGATCATCTTTGGTGGGATTGCTTTAGTTAACAGAGAAGTTAGCCACCACCACGCATTTTTTTAAACAGATTTCAAGATAATAACATAACTTTAAACTAATATATTATACATATGATAATAGGAATATGACTATCTCGTTAAAATTATATTAGAAAAAATTCATTGAGATTAAAACTTAATAAAAAAAAAGTACAATCTCTCCCTCAATAATAGCTCACTTCATTGTCTTCAACCAGAAAGATCTTTGAGTTGTCAAATCTCGATTTTGTATCCGAGTATCTCAAAAATTGTCTTGAAAAATACTTTTGTAAATAGATCTGTTAATTTCACACTGGATCAAATTTGTTGGATATTTATATCTCCATTTTTTTGAAGATCATATGCAAAGAAGAGTTTTGAAGATGTATGTTTAGTTCATCATTTTTAATGTACCCTTTTTTAGTTACATAATACATGCTGCATTATCTTCGTATATTACAGTTGGATTATCTTTAATTAAAAATAATCCACATTAATTTTGAATATCAAAGCAAAACACATTCTTCACTTGCTTCATGAATAAGTAGTTCGGAATGATTTAAAGATGTAGCAGTTAATATCTATTTTGTGGATTTCATGAAATTATCGCATCATTATAGGTAATAAATATCCAATTTGTGATCTTATTTTATGTGGATCAGACAAATATACTGCATCTGCATATTCAATGAGATGTGATTTTATCTCTTGTGAATAAAATAAACCCATATCTTTAGTTTCACGAAGATAACGTAATATTTGTTTTATTCAATTCCAATGTCTTTTAATTGGTGAAGAACTGAATCTTACTAATAAATTGATACAAAAGGCAATATGAGGTCTTATACAATGAACAAGATACATTAATGCACTATTACAGTGAGATATGAGACTTCTAGCCCAAATAACTCTTTTATATATTTTTGTGGTTGGAATGGATCTTTTTTCACATCAAGTGATTAGACAATTATCGGAATAATTAACAGATGAGCTTTATCCATAAAAAAAAGGACATAAAAATTTTTTTATGTATGTCGATTGATGGACAAAAATTCCACTAGACAAATGCTCAATGTGTATGCTTAGACAGAATTTTTTTTTACCAAGTTCTTTTATTTCAAATCCTCTTTTTAAGTAATCGTCCGTTTGTATGATCTCTTCTGGAATATCAACGATATTTAAATCGTCTACATATGTGACAGTTATAACAAAACCAGAATTTGTTTTCTTGGTAAAAACACAAGAACATATCTTATCATTTATATATCCTTCTTTTAACAAGTACACACTAAGACGATTATATCACATTCTGTAAATTGTTTTAATCCATACAACGACTGTTGTAATTTAATTGAGTACAAGTTTTATGGTTATGTATAACTTGACATCTTATATCCTTCAGGGATTCTCATGTATATGTTAGTGTCTAATGATCCATATAAATATGCTATGACAACATCCATTAGACGCATATCATATCCTTCACTAGTATCCATACAAAATTAAGAAGTGGAATGTAAATACGTCCATCACAAGAAAATAGGTTTCATTATAATCATATCCCAATATCTGTGAAAAACCTTGAGCAACTAAGCGCGTTTTATATCTCATAATTTTTTCAATCTCCTTTCATTTTCGAACGAAAACCCACTTATATCCAACCGCTTTGATATTTTGTGGTGTCTGGATTACTTGTCCAAAACTTCACGTTTAGTCAAAGAATCCAATTCTACTTGAATTGCATCCTTTCATTTTGTTCAATCATCTATTTGTCGAGATTCATCAACACTACGTGGTTCTATATCCTATTTGGATTCATGATATTTAATGCAACATTATATGCAAAAATATCATCTATCTCGATTTTATTTCTATCCCACATAATATACTTATAAGCATAATTAATCGTGATTTGTTCATTTGTAAGTGATTGTTTTCTAAATAGTATCCTTATTACCATCATTAGTTACTATTTTTTCATCAATCCACCTTTATGGATTTATCCATTGGTATGATTTCTTCGAGAACATCATTATCTTTTGATTTTTTTTTTTTTACGAGGAACTGTATCTTTCGCATCAATGGGTCTACTACGCTTCAGACGAGGTTTATACTTTTCTAGAGTGTTGTCAGTATTGAATTTATTTGATATTGAAATTGTGATAGGATCATTTACAGCTGGTATATAGGATTTATTTATCCTCTTTGAATTAGTAAATGAGTAAGACATTTCATTTATGATACTCTATAAATGAATAATCTTTTCAAATTCAGGTTCAGATTGGCTACTACGAGGATCATTAGAGGATAATAATGATGATTTTCAGGATATTTCATTCAAAACTTTAGCAGTGAACACATCTTCCGTTAATGGTTCAATATATCATATTATTGAAGGAGAATTAAAACCAATATGTATTCGAAATTTACGTTGGAGACCTATCTTTGTTCGTTGGGACGGTGCGATTGGAACATGTACAGTACACTTGAAAACTCATAGATGTAAAATGTTTATTCTTGACCAAATACGAGTTGTAATGGTGAATACTTGTGGTGGGCTACAAACCTAACACGTATCAATGTTGTAGCATGAAGTATTAAGTTATAGCCTATATTTTATTTTTCATAAGCAGTAATCTTGCAATTAACTAAAGTCTTTTAATTAAAGATTCAGCTAAATCATTTTGTACATGAGCATGAGCTACAAAGTGCTCAAAAGTAATAGCAATAGATATGCAATATTCATTAAATGCTTTTGATATAAATTTTCCAGTATTATCAAGACGAATTGTCTTGATTGGATGATATGAAAAATATGCTCGTAATTTGATGATTTGAGCCAGTAGTCTTTCAAAAATTACATTTCTTATAGAAAAAAGGCAAACATGTACCATATACTTGATGCATCAATTAGTACCATAAAATATCTGCATGATCCACTTGCACGGTGGATAGCTCTACATATGTCACATTGAATTCTTTTTAAAAATACTGGAGTCTCAACATTAATCTTTATTGGGGATGATCTTATAATTAAATTCTTCAATAAACATGGTGTGCATGATAAATCACGATTTGCTAGAATACTTTGAGTTTTCAAGGGATGCCCATCTGAATTTTCAATAATATGACGCATAATGTTGGTTTCTTAATGACCAATCATTCATGCTAAATCATCAAGCCATTATTGTGAGCGAACTTTTGGTTCACAGTAACATATGACTCAATTATTCTAATAATCGTATGACATAATACAAAAAAAAGTATTGAGAGGTTTTCTAATATATGCTTTTGGTATGATATTGTTGAAGTAATATAAAGATATTCCTTATCTTGTTCGGTCCATATTTTCATATGGAAAGCATTTAATTGTATATCGTTAAAGCTCAATAAGTTTCGTTTACATTTTAAGAAATACAAAAACATCTTTCATAATGAATTTAGTACCATTCGAAAGTACTAATTTTGTTATTTCAGATCCACCAATTAAATATACGTTTCTAGCGATTTTGACATTAGCTTTTACTAATGTTAAATGTAAAAAATATCTTTTATTTTGAAGAATAGTATGAGTTGTGACACAATCTACTATTCATATATCTTCTTCTTCAATTTGTTGTTCTCTATAAATATTTTGAATAAACGCACAAACATTTTATTCAAGTCAAAGAGAAGTACATAATTTCTATTCCATTATAAAAAATAAACCATAAACTTAAATACATAGAAATAATAAATTATAGATAAGTCATATCATCCTCATTTAAAAGATAGATATTTGACTGGATAAAATCTGATATATCTAAGTGGGTTGTATCTTTTGACACTTTAATTTTTGGCACTCGTTGTTCCTGAAAAACATTATCACGAGTTGTTGCTTCTTGGGTGACAAGGTTGGCTTCAACATGTTTACCTTTTTCTTGGGACTAGTGGTATAAATCCATCAAATGATTTGGTGTTCGAATGGCATTAACCAATGTCCTTTACCATCACATCGATAACATGTATCTTCGTGATATTTTTGTTAATTTTGGGTCTCAGGATTGGCCAATGTATTTTTCAGGTTTTCTTCTATCTTATGTGATCCCGAAATATTTCGGGATGCAAGATAATTACCTTATCCATGTCCCCGTCCTTGACAACGACCATGGCCACAACCTCGTCCTTCTTAGCTCTCACGAGAAGAGTTAACATTATCTTCAGGGTATGTTACAAATGCTTTAGGCACAGGGACAGAGTCACTAGGACGAATTCAAAATTGCTGTAAAAGTAATTCATTGTGTTGTTCAGCAAGAAACAAATAGACTATCAAATCGCAAAATTTCTTAAAATCGATCACACGATATTGTGCCTTTTAGGTCATGTTTGATGCATGGAAAGTGGTATATGTTTTTTTGAGCATACCGTCATTTGTTATCTTGTCATCGCATAATTTCAGTTTTGAAATAATTCTGAATACATTAGAATTATATTTAGAAATTTTTTTGAAATCTTGTAACGTGAGATTCTCCCACTCGCTTCGGGCGATCGGTAATATTACGATTTTGTGATGTTCATATCTTGTTTTTAAAAAATTCCGTAATATTATAGGTTCCTCTTGCCCTAAATATTCATATTTTAGGTTTTCATGGAGGTGATGACGAAAAAAAAATCAACGCCGTTCCTTTGTCCTGCTGGGACATTTCATTTTTATCTTTTATGATATCACGAAGTCATTTCGCGACAAGGTACCACTTAGCCTCTAAGACATATGTCAAATAGCTATTTTCTGGATGTCAAGAACAACAATCTCCAGATTGATAAATTTGATAATTCTAAAAATATAATCACAATTAGTAGATGTATCAAAATAATAAAGTTTCGTAATGAATATATTTTTATAGAAGATTTATCAAGCTAATATAGAAACTAATTTTTTTCTTCTATTGGATTAATTATCACCATACAATTGAATCTAATAACTATTGTATTTGGTGATTTTAGTTTTTTTTTCAGCATATGAACAGTGATTTTCAGGTTATGAATAAGACTCCGTGAACAGTACATGAAAAGTGTAAAACAATTTTTTTTATGTAATATATAAAACAAAATAATCGCACTTGAATTACCTTTGCAGTAGATACATGAGATGTGAGACGAATTTGGACTGAGCTTAACTGCTTAACTCGTGCTGATAATATGTTGCAAAAGAAAAAAAAAACACAATATATCGTGTAAATTAAAATAATCACTCTATTGATTCACGCATACCGTCAATAAACACACTGTTGTATTCACTCTTGTTGATGCATATACACATTACATAGCACACACAAACAACAATACAACAATGCCCATACACAAACTTTTTTGTATTAAATCTCTCTGAAAGAACTTGCTTCACAAGTACATTGGAAGAAGGAGCATTGCTCTTTTCTAAAGAAATGATATTTTGCATCCGCCGAGCATCTTTGGGAGGGATTGCTTTAATTAGTGGAGGCTTTTGGTGTGTGTCTTGTCAGCCACAACTATGCATTCTTTAATAACGTCATAGTTTAAGATATCATTCGAGCAATATTTGATAGAGACTGTTTATACTCAAAGGTTTGACTTGAAGGATTTGATAGAGATTACCAAAGACACATCTATCTTTTTCAGTAACCCAATATCTTAGTACTTAACAGTTAAACGTGGGTGTTAGCGTTTCGATAGAGAGATTAGCTAGAACGTTATAAAATGATATCAGAACAACCTTACGAACGTGTGAGTGAGATCCAAATACACTGAAAAGACTAATGTTGGTTTGTGAGGCCAGCTCTAAACGTTGATAGCGGTTCGTTATACTTTTTGATGACGAGGATTGGTTGGGACGTTATACTTAACCTAACCGCCTCCACGGTTAATGTAGTATGATCAAGGAAAGAATCAAATCATAGATCTATAACCATCACCGAGCAGGAGACTAGTAGAAGCATGCGGTAATCAGCAATGTATTAACCATCATTTTATCATTTAACCATAAGAGCTTAATACTGAGTAGTTTGTAGTAGTTGATCGAGTGCAAAACTATTAACAGAATTCGCATTGAGAAATAAAAATTGATCACAAGGGTTTTTTTTCCCTAACAATTTCTCTAAGTTAATGCCCAATTATTAGTATCATAATCAACTCTAGATTATTATTTTTTTCTAGTCAATTCAAGAAACTCACCTCATGATCCACACAACAAGCTCCTCCATTTATAGTTCCAGTCATTTGGTGATCCGCTTCTCAAGTTAATAAACAAACCAAGAACTTTCTACTCCATCAAACATCAGACTTTATCTCTTTAAAAGCCAAACATAATTTATGAAAAATATGTTCATATGTTGAGCTTTGTATACACTACCAAGCTAGCCAAAGAGTATCACCAAGAAGATGGCCGCAGAGGATACATCACAGGATGTGGCGGACCGCGAGAGGATCTTTAAGCGCTTTGATGCGAATGGCGATGGCAAAATATCATCCACGGAGCTCGGCGATGCCCTCAAGAGCCTAGGCTCCGTGACAACGGACGAGGTTTATAAGATGATGATCGAGATCGATATCGATGGAGATGGTTTCATTTCGTTTGAGGAGTTCACGGAGTTCGCCCGTGCAAATCGTGGCTTAATCAAGGATGTTGCCAAGATCTTTTAGTTAGTTGATTGTGGTACATTGATGTTGTTTTGTTGGATTATGTAAAAACTCAATGGTCTTAGCCTCTAATCATCAATGAATTGAGTGCTTTGATTTTGAATTTTTTGGCCTAAACGTAGCAACCCTTGTCTCAAGGGTTTGACATTTCTTAAAAGTATTTTGCTATATTAAGTTCTTCAAAAAAATAATATCTAAGTGTGATGATAAGGGATAATAGCTGAGATCTTTGCTGTGCGACATATCCTAGATTGTTGCCTATTATCCTACCACACAGAAGAAAAAAACACTTTACCAACCGAAATATAATTGTTATCGTCGAGTAAAAATTATAGGGTTAAGTCGGACGATATTCCTATAGCAGCGTTCCGGATGTGCTATGGGCACTACAAATTTGTCGTGATGCCCTTCGAACTCACCAATGCACCAACAGTGTTCATGGACCTGATGGATCGAGTGTTTAAATCGTATTTAGATCGCTTAGTTGTGGTGTTCATTGATGATATCTTGATATACTCGAGGACCCCTCAAGTCGATGAGAACCATCTTCGTATCACTCTGGAGACGCTGAGGACTAACCAGTTGTATGCAAAGTTCAAGAAATGTGAATTTTGGGTGAGAGAAGTCACCTTTTTGGGACATTTGATCTCTGGAGAAGGAGTCCAAGTAGATCCCAAGAAAAGTGAAGCAGTTATGGAATGGACGAGGCTCACTAATATTGCAGAGGTACGAAGTTTCTTGGGACTAGCGGGTTACTACCAAAGTTTTGTAGAAGGTTTCTCGAAGATCGCAGGGTCGTTGTCCAATCTAACACGAAAGACCACGAAATTTGAATGGACTGAGAGATGTGAAAAGGCTTTCCAAGAGTTGAAGACTCGTCTTACCTCGGCACATATCTTGACTCTTCACGACTTCTGCATTTATAGCGATGCTTCGAAGCAAGGTCTGGGTTCCGTTCTCATGCAGCATGGGAAGGTGATCGCCTATGCTTCACGACATAATTTGGAGCTAGCAGCGGTGGTATTTGCGTTGAAGATTTGGAGGCATTATCTTTATGGCGTGTCGTGCAAGGTGTTCACCGATCACAAAAGCCTAAAGTATATGTTCACACAGAATGAGTTGAATATGAGACAGAGGATATGACTTGAATTGCTCGAGCATTATGATCTGGATATGCAGTACCATCGCGGAAAGGCAAATGTTGTATCTGATGCCTTGAGCCGAAAGTTTAGAAGCACAACAAGGAATCTGAATCAACTAAGAATCACATAGAGTGCATTGATCGAGGAATTTCCGAAGTTGGAGATCGAGGTTATACCCAAGTTCGGAACTTCGTACTTAGGATTCATGCAAGTTTAACCGGCTCTATTGGAAGAGATTATCCAGGGATAAGAAAGCGATGAGCAGATTAAGTGATAGAAGCAAGAAGTATAGGCTGAAAAGGCACCAGGGTTAGTGATTCATGAAGATGGGTCTTTGTGATTTCTGGGACATTTTGCGTTCCAAAGGATGAGGAATTAAAGAGGAAGATCTTGGAGGAAGAGCATCAGACATCATATTCTGCACATCGTGAAGGCAACAAAATGTATCAGAATCTTCGGAAATATTTTTGGTGGAGCTGAAGCCGAAAATAGCGGATTTCGTTGGACGATGTCTTACTTGTCAACAAGTGAAGATTGAGCATCAAAGATCGGATGGTTTGTTACAACCATTAGATGTGCCAGTTTGGAAGTGGGATTCCATAGCGATGGACTTCATCATTGCGCTTCCACCGACGACTCAAGGGATGAACTTAATCTGGGTGATTGTTGATCGTTTAACCAAGTCTGCACATTTTTTTTTGCCTAGAAAGAACTATTGGACCGTGGATCGCCTAGTCGAGAAGTATGTGAATGAAATCGTGAGGTTACATGGCGCACCCAATTCGATCATGTCAAACAGGGAAACTAGATTTCAGGCACGATTTTGGTAAGGCTTGCAAAAGGCTTTCGGAACTCAACTGAAGTTTAGTACAAGATTCCATCCAGCCACTGATGGAAAGACAGAGCGCACAATACAAACTTTGGAAGATATCCTCAGAAGATGCATACTGGACTTCATGGGAAAATGCGACAAGCAGCTGCCATTGATAGAGTTTGCGGACAACGACTGCTTTCACTCCAGCATAGGTATGTTGCCTTTCGAGGTGTTATATGGAAGGAGTTGCCGATCGCCTGTTTGCTGGGATGATATTGAGGATGTTTTGGTAATAGGTCCAGAGATAACTCGGGAGACTACGGACACAGTAAAGTTGATTCAAGCATGGATGAAGACAGCGCAAGATAGACACAAGAGCTATGCAGATGTAAAGTGGGTGATCGAGGAGTGACATTACCATTCCACATACTCATAATAGAGATACAACTTTATACATATCAATAGAAGAATGATTTGGTTCGGACACATACCCATCAGAACTCTTGTTGTGATGGAAAAATTCAATGGGTGTATCATCATAATATAAAACACACATGATCATAGCGAATGGAACGGAGAGTATCAAGTGAAGGATTAGGAGAAGAGTGTCATTAGCATCCCTTAACTTACGTTATCCAAAAGGCAAACAGAATACTGAAAAACAGAATACACCTCAATAAAGAGTTATTCAAACACACAAGCATCACTCATGGACCAAGAAAAAAACTGTCACAGACCAACATTAATACAACCTGTTGAACAACCTACAATATGGGAAGGAGAACTCTTAGACATCACCAACGTAAAGAAAACAAATCTGACCCATGGCAAAAGCATGGAGGATTCCATCTGCGAACTCTATGAAAAACGGCAAGAACTTCGAGCTAATCTCCAACCACCACAACAGATACACATGCATACAACACAATTGCCAAGTGAAAAACAACATTGTAAGAACAAGTGATCATGTACCTTCTTCACATCTTGACATAAAGGAACACATAAACACTGCAACATCTACGGATCCTCTCTTGCTACCATATTCATATTCCCTTTCTGCAATAATGGATGGCAATGCTGTTTAATGTAATCCTGCAAGCAAATATTTGACCAATTCACATGAGAACTATCCATTGTGATTTAATAAGAGAAATAATAGAAAGTTGAAATTATTAATCCAAGCCAGCCTTTTATATTCCCTTACATTCATCATGTTCATCGTTTCACCGAAATAACACTCCCACTGTCCCAATTAGATATAACGGTGGGACCACGCTTATATATCGTGACAAAGTTTGATTCGTATGGTTGGATACTCAAACATCTTTTTTTACGAAATTGTTATGAAACACTAATGATTATTGAAATTGTATATTTTCACCTTATGCCAAACTGAATTTGGATTGCATTGTAATGGCGAAAATTGGAATCCCTCATAATATGGTTAAATAATGCAGAATACCAAACCTTACAAGCATATTAGGAAAGGACTACAATAATCTCATTTGACATGTGTATTACAAATAGGTTGATCCAATTTGGACTAATAATTTATGCGTGCGTTAGATTTTTTATGATTTTTCTATAAGATTTATATTTTTTTAGAGGTGATAGAATATATTTTCATGGATGAGAAATATATTTTTGGAATATAATTATGAAATGGTGATTAATAATTTTTGTTGAAAAACACTTTCAAATAAAGACACATAGTACTGTACTAGTTTTCAGGATCAACCGACCAAAAAATAAATTTGAGACAAAGAGGGGGGAGAGAGAGAGAGAGAAAACAAAATAAAAATAGCAAGACACTCATGATAATGGACAATAAAGACTTCTAGGTAAGCATAAAAATACGCAGATATATTGTATGCTAATACAAACAACTATTTTTTTTTACCATTAAATACTAAAAAACAAATAAAAATAACTACAATTTATTTATCTAGATAAAATTTGATTTGTGTTTAAAAATAATAAACGTTATGTACAAATTTATAAGAATTTTAATGATTATATACATATTATGATACGATCAAATAATAATCTATAGATACAATATCAAATTTTATAATAAAAAATATTAAATAATATAATTATAAATATATTATAATTTTTCTAAAATATGTTTCAATCTGGACTACCGTTGTAACTAAAAAACACTCACCCACCCTAGTTCAAAATAAACACTTGGTTGGGACAATTGCATTGAAGTGATCGAAACAAAATATTGTAACAGCAGCCGTTCAGTTTCGGTGCTCAACACCAACGTATACTCTCTCTCCTCCCCCTCTCTCTCATAAACCCTATTTCTCACCCCAATTTCGCCCAAATCTCCGATGAATTCCCAATCCGATACACTGAAATCATCCTCTCCATCACCCGACGAAGAGCTCGAATCATCATTGATTCAACGAAAAGACGAGCTCTCCATGGAGATCGATCCTCCTTCGAACTCCTCGGCGACGGCGGAGGACTGGAGGAACGCGCTCAGCAAGGTGGTACCCGCCGTCGTCGTGCTGAGGACAACGGCTTGTCGCGCTTTCGATACGGAGTCTGCCGCTGCGAGTTACGCGACCGGGTTTGTGGTGGATAAGAGGAGGGGGATTATATTGACCAATCAACATGTGGTGAAACCTGGTATCGCTTGTTTGGTTGATCAAAAGGAATGATTTTTTTTGGGTTGATTTTGATTGGAGACGAATGATTGGGAGTTTTGTCTTGGTTAGGTAGAAATCTGAGCAGAAGTGACTGTCGGTAGCATATTCCTGTGACCTGCGGATGGAAAGGTGTTTGAAGAGATTGGCGTGGAAGTTGTTTATTGGTTTAGATATCTGGTTGATAAGATTTAGAATTTATAAGTGAGATTAGATATGTGAATGAAGGGACTGTGGATGGCATTTTCCTTGAAGCAAATGGGAAAAAAAAATGTGTGAAGATTAGTTTTTGAAGCAAATGGGAAGAAATGTGTGAGGATTAATGTGCATTTGGTTTGAAGGTGGGATTATTTGTATGTGTTGACTGTTCATTGATGTGGTGGTTTGGTTGTGTTATTTGTAGGACCGGTGGTGGCGGAGGCGATGTTCTTGAACAGGGAAGAGATTCCGGTTTATCCTATTTACAGGGATCCGGTGAGCATTTCATTTTTTGTTTCTTGGGTCTGTTTCATTTTTTATTCTTTGTGTTCTATTTTTCTTGATGGGAATGAGTGGAAGACAATAAAGAAAGCTCTTTTCTCTCTGTACTTTCAAAATGTTTCCTGACAGATGTTGGAATCTTGGATAAGAATTTGATCACCAAGATCGGAAATGACCCTCTATGTGTGTGTGCTTTGTTGTTTGCGGCTGAAATTGGCATTGCTCTTGAATGGCATTGACATGATTGTGTTTTCATTTTGGATTCTGTATACTTTTGATTGCTATTTTCTTTAATGGTTCTAAACTTCTAATCATGGGGGCCATTAAGTCATATTGCTGACAAAATTTCATTTTTATAGTTGAAATTGAATGTCTAGAGAAGAGAATAGAATATTGATTTTGCTGGTTCATTTATGTAGGATTTGCTGTTTGTGGCTACAAGTTCATTTCTGGTCTCAATATCTTGTATTCTTGGAACATATAGAAATTTCTATGGGGATTTAAGCTATTTCCAGTTATGATGGGCTGTGCCTTGGTAACACTGCTCCATCTTCCTCTATTAGTTGGATGTATTGAAGTGAACCGTCATCGGTGAAGCATTTGTATGACTCCATCAAAGTTTATTAGTTTATCTTGCTCTAATAATGTATAGTTTTTTTTCCCTGTCAATGATACCATCATATGGGAACATTTTTCTCCTAATTAGAATTTTGTCTAGACATTCTAATTTTAACATTTTAATTTTTCCTTAACCTGGGAGGAGTCCATCTATGATTGGCCAACTTCGTGTGGAAATGCCTCGTGAAGGTCACTCTTTGATTGATGAATATATTTGTACACATGCGTAACATCATCTCCATTTTTTTAGGTGCATGATTTTGGCTTCTTCCGTTATGATCCAGGAGCTATTCAGTTTCTGAACTATGAGGAGATACCTCTTGCGCCCGAGGCTGCTTGCGTTGGGCTTGAAATCAGGGTTGTTGGCAATGACAGTGGAGAAAAGGTATTCATATAACTCTCCTGGTTCACTTGATCGCTGTAGTAGGTCCTTTGCTGCCTGAGTATAGTTAGTTATTTAATATTTTAACCTTTATGGTTTCCTAATCACTCTAGAAAGAATATATTGAATGCATCGAAGAAGACTATTGATGGTTAAAGTTTTCTTCCCAACGAAAAGAAAGCAGCAAGTATCTTCCCGGATGCTATATCCATTCAACAAGTTGGATAAATCTGTTCAGTACTTCTTGTAGGATTTCCCTAATCGAATAAATATGTTGATCGAAGTTGGTACTAAGAATGGAAGCTTTTATAAGAACAAATATGCATCAAATAAAGATAACAATGTCCATGCTCCTGGTTGTAAATTAATTTCACTAGTGTAAGGTAAGATGTATTTGTGAACATCTGATGCTAAATTCATTAACTGCTTGTCTCCTTGAATGCTGTTTTAAATACTTATTTTACCCGCTGTATATTATTTTGCCTGGTTGCTTAGGTGCCTACTGATAGGAGGGAGCGTTGTTGCCCAGGCTTGTAGGCTCCTTGCTATCCCTATGCATTGTAACCAAATACGCGTATAATTTGTGTATTTTTCGTAGATTTTTCATTAGCCAAATTGAAATCATATTTTTCATGAAATTCGTGTATAATTCAGATTTTTCATATAATTTGCGTATAATTCAGATTTTTCATATAATTTATGTATAATTCAGATTTTTCGTAAAATACGAAAAAAATATCTGAATTTTTTAAATGTAATCAAGCTGTCTCAAAGCCTTTACACAAAAATTCGGGTTTCTCAAGAATATAGACCCCTTTTTTCCGTTTGAAATTGTATTAATTTTGTGTATTGATTTTTTTCCGTATTAATCATCGTACTGTTCTCATGCCGAATTTATCCTTTTTGTTTTTTTCCTCGATTTTTTCGTAATTTATGTTTGCCGAATTAATCTCGTATCCGAATTTTGTTAATATGTCCCTATGTTCGTCTTAGCTGCTCGACTGTTATGTTGATCTCGTAAAAGCTGAAAGAAGTTGAAACATCCATGCCTTTCTAGTTTTTATCCCCAGACATTCCCATGTATATGCAGAAAGCCATCTCGAGTTGCTCTCATAGTAACTCCTTCGTTGCAATTTGCCATTTCTGTTCTTTTCTGGTTACTTGTAAATGAGAATTTCAAGTGTCAAACTACAGTTTCTCATGGTGTATGAATTGATTTTATTATCATTCAATTCATTAAACACTTCCTCATGTTATTCTTATGTCTTGTCTTATAGGTTTCAATTTTAGCTGGCACACTGGCTCGTCTGGATAGAGATGCACCTCATTATAAAAAGTAAGCAAATTATCTTCGGTATTATTTTTGAAATTCCATCCTTGATTGCTTGACTTGTAAGATAAATAAACTTGGTTGTTCCCTTGTCAAATTTTCTATTAATATAATTGAGCTTACAAGGGAATGACACTGACAAGGCCTCGATGTGATTTCAATTCGATTAAAAGAAAGCTTGATTTCTTTGAGAATTGTTTTTATATATACTAAAAAGGGGCTAAAGTATTTTGGCGAAAGGCACTCATAAAAACGCATAAACTACATTGTTCATCATCAAATTTGCTTATGAATATTATCACTCACTCGTCTACATTGTACATGTCGAATTTGGTGATCATCTATGATCCGTAGGTTCGGGAATGATAATGCATATTTATGAACTATTTTAAATCGTTTAATTTTTTAGTTTTTGATTTGAAGGATTGGAATGTCGAAATGATTCCGCATTGTGTTTATCATGTTTCATATGCATAGATTATCACATATAATGACGGGTTTCTTGAAAATTAATGTTGTTTATAGTGTTTTCATAAGTGTCTTTAACTATCTTGGCTAAAGACATTTTAGCCCTTTCAACCCCATATATATGAGAGAGATTTACCCAAACATACGAAAAATTGAAAAAATCCCAAAAAGATACACAAAAAATCATTATTCAAAAAATATACAACAATAAAAAACGGATTTTCCTCCAATCTCCATGGACCAAAAAAAAAAAAAAACCCAATTATGTTTCATTTGCCTTTTCTTCGTCATGCTCGCCCTCTTTTTCTCCTTCACATCCTCGACCATAACACCCTCTCATCATTTTTTTTTTAATAAACATAACAATAACAACAATCCAAAACAATATAAATCAGTTATTGTTTGAGTAGCTCTTGTTAGCTGAATAGGCTCTTCCATGGTGAGAAAATATGACATGGATACGGTGAAAAAAAGACACGACGAAGGGATAAGGAAGAAACAAAAGACGCTCTGTATTTTTTTAACTGGTGCTTTGTGTTTTTAACTGGCTCTCTGGGTGTTTGTTCAGGCGCTCTGTTTCAGAAACAGAGCGCCTGAACAAACACCCAGAGAGCCTGTATAAAAAAACAGTGCGTCATTAAAAAACAAATGATTCCAAAACACAGCGTCATCTTTATATAATTATTTGATTGAAAATCAAAATAACTTTCACACAAGAAGATGGATCATTACATCCCAAAAAAGACGACAATTCCATCCGCGACAAAAATTCAATTTCAAAATCCTAAAATCAAAATAGAATCTTCATGGTGAAAACTCGATTATGTATGAATAACTGTTGTGCACATCAGTAGAGTTTCTATCTTTTTCTCTTTCTCTTTGTTCTCTTTGTTTTGATGATTAGTTCTTCCTTTGGCCGTTGGGAGGACTCTTGGAGTCCCTATTGAGGTTCGTCTTATTTATTTTGAAATTCTTTTTTATGCAGGGATGGGTATAATGACTTCAATACTTTCTACATGCAAGTAAGTGTGCTGATTAATATCAGTAGTCAGATACTAAATTTACCCTTGGTATCACAGATATATCTTCTTCTTTTTCCCTTTTCTGGGGTTCCAATGGTTGTTGCTTTGGATAAGATAACCTTTATGGTTTTATCTGTGGTTGAGTACGTCAGAGTATATGGAAAAAGAAATATGACACTTCAAAAAAAAAAAAAGATTGTGGCACACTGATAGTTATTATGCTGTTGAAGGCAGCGTCTGGGACTAAAGGAGGCTCAAGTGGTTCGCCTGTTATCGATTGTCAAGGAAGGGCAGTTGCATTGAATGCTGGGAGCAAGTCGTCTAGTGCATCTGCATTCTTCTTACCGTTGGAACAGGTCTGTGAGTGTGTCCTATTATTGTTTGCCACCAAGCCATTTTAATCAATAGGATTCACTCTTCTTCTGCGTACATGTAGAACTCATCTTGCAATTGATGATTGGTTCATGTAACTCATCTTGCAATTGATGATTGGTTCATGTAAGATCCAATAAGTTAATTTTTTAAACCAGTTTGTCAGATAGCTAAAGGATCTAGAATGGTTACACTTTAAATCTTTTTATTATGTCTTCTTCGAAGATTTTGACAAGATTACAAACATTTTGCGGGAAGATCAAGCCCCATTAGCTCTTATGCCCTGTTATGATAAGCTTCTATGGAAAGGCTATTCTGAATTAAATCGACGAGCTTGGTTTTATCCCTTCTCCTTTTGAGTGGTTAGTTGGCATATTTGAGTTTCTTGAGGGTTGGGGAGATGGTCAGTTGAAGTAGTATGAAAAGCTTCTGCAGGCCAGTTAACTGCCCTGTTAATTGACATAAGCATTCATGTTTTTAACTGACAATGAAATATATCTGCAGGTCGTGAGGGCACTTGAATTCCTGCGTGAGGGTAGAGACTTATCCCCTGATAAATGGCCTGCACCTTCCATTCCCCGTGGTACACTTCAGGTTTGTTTATGTTCTCCATGCCAATCTTGAAGAGCAAAGCTGTGACCATCTTTTTTGTACGAGTCAGCCTGGTCTTCCCTTTCATGATGTTCACAAACAACTAAATGATCAGGCAGTTAGCAAGTGCATTTCGACTCTCAGCTCATATAGGGTATTCTCAGAGCTTCATTGCTATAGCTACAGATAAGAAAGAGAACCTGTGCACACCGCCTATGACCTATACACAACACATTCCTGCACATGAACGATCCCCATACTATATTGTTTATCCTAGTTCAAATTTTATCATTAAGATTAGCCTGAAAATAAATCTGTGCCTATTCATAATCTCTGGGTTCCTCCGGACTGAGAGTTAGCCCTCCTGGGTTAATTTTCTATATGCTGTTCTTGATAAAACAGCCATGAGGAGAGCTATGCCACCTAGCTCTTCCTGCGCTTCCATACAATTGCTCATTTCACTTTCTGTGGTTATGCTTCAGAGTAATTCGTCTCTGTGTTATTCTAATTCTCTTATGCATCATATAATCCCAGCACGAACTAGTCTCTGTTTTCCGATCGAATAGTTGTCACAGGGCACACTTTTCTTAAGAATTCATAGAAGCGATTTAACTGTTCTCCAGGTTACATTTGTCCACAAAGGTTTTGATGAGATACAGCGGCTTGGCCTACGACAAGATACAGAGCTGGTAATTGGCCGGTTTTGAAGCTTTGCGAAGCTTTCATTGCTGAATATATTTGATAATGACATAATTTTCTGAATTCTTGTCTTGATGAAAATAGATTGTACGTCGTGCATCTCCATCTGAAGAAACTGGAATGCTTGTTGTTGATTCGGTGGTGAGAACATTTTCCCCTATAGTTCTGTCAATTATTCTGTTGAATATCATGTCTGTTTAACAAAGCATTATACAGGTTCCAGGTGGACCTGCCCATATGCATTTGGAAACGGGGGATGTGCTTGTTCATGTCAATGGTGAGGTAGGTTCTGATTCTGGTCAACATAAGTACATAACCTTGGGGCACGTGTGTGTGTGACATTAATGGAGTAGAAGTTTTAATAGGATTCGATTCTCGCATCTTGAAGCAAAAAAGGTGGTGGAAGTAAAAGTAATTAAAAGGGGACAATTGAACTGAAATTCTTCTGGGTTCTTTTGTCCTAATAGTCGTCATACTCCAAGATTGCCACCTCTTAGGCCATCTAGTTCTATATGACTTCATTTGTTCCTTGATATTTCCTCCCTCTCTACGTGAAGCTTATAATACCCATCTTTCCTTCTTCTGCTTGTATCACGTGGTGGAAGATAAATAGTTACATAGAAGATATTCTTTTTCTGTGTTGTGTACCAATAACTTAGGGGACTTCTGCATTTCCTAAATATAAGATAATTGGATTGACTATGTTTCTCCTTCTGTTTCATGTTTTCCTTGTTTCTCTATCTTTCTATTATCAATGTTTAGTGGTCCTTTTTTCCATATAGATAAATCTTTTCTGTTGATCATCTGTTACTTGTTGCAGGTTATGACACAGTTTCTCAAACTGGAGAATCTGTTAAATGACAGCATGAACCAGAAAATCGAGTTACGAGTTGAACGAGGAGGCACATCAATGACAGTTGAACTTTTGGTGAGACTGCCATTTATTTGTTAGCTTATTTTTACAGGAATGAAAATATTTCTCTGAACTTGGATGTTGGGAGAACAATCTTAGATTTGTTATCAACCATATGTCTTTTGTCAGATCCATCAAAACCATAATCACCATTAGTTGTCATTTGCACAAAAAAAAAAAAAAATGTTCTGAATGTTTACGCACATTATATGCTGAAAGCCTGCTCCTTGTGTCCATATTCTTCTGCCTACGACTTGTGTCAGTGTCACCCATCCTAGTACGACTCTTGCCAACCTAGATATGGCCGCCTCTATCTTCTTAGGTGCTTTTTCGGCTGAGAGCTTTTTATTAAGCTTGAAAAGTTTATTTTTCTTGAAGAAAATGCTTATGTTTGCATTGATAGTTTGAGCTGTGAACCCATAGTTATTCTGTGACATGAGTTACGTGATTGATGATGTAATTCATATAGATTTAAAATTTTACATTGCCAATTGCCGTTGCAAAATTTCGGAAGTTCAAGTTTTATGTGCAGTATTCTTGCTCCTTGTGAATCTATGATCTCAAGTCTCATGTACTTATAACTTGGCCAGACTTCACTAGTATTTCTCCACTACGAATCACTTGGAATTTGAGTGCTGCTACAATCAGCAGCCTTCAATCGTGAATATTAAAGGATGGGTCTGGAATGTATTTAATAACTGCATTAGCTTCTAGTATTCCATCATAAAAAAACCTTTTAATATATAGTCACTAATATTTGCACATACATAGAATGTTCAAAGCAGAAGATGAAAAGAAAAGCTTGCTGAAGAAGCATGGTTCCTTGGAGTAAATGGGGAGCTTGTTTTTCAGGGAATTGTTAGCCACCAAGGAAACCTGTTTCAGCTACCCACTAAAAAAAGACTGTTTTTTCCTTGTAATTGCTTGAATGTAGATTTGAAAATTTTCATCTCGAGAAACTAGCATCAAATTAAGATTGGCTACCTTCATTTTTTTTATTTTTATCTTGCACCATTTGGACATGATAGTTCAAAGTGTATGTAATTGTTGCAAGTAGCTTTTGGTGAAGCTACTACACTTCTAGAATTGGGCATGCGTCCTTTTACAGAAGTAGCTTGTATTTGACTACGACCATTTATGCCATGACTTTGATATGATTTAGCAATTGTCAATTGATCTACGCTTCTTTTTTTTTTTTAATCTTGCTAAAACCTTGCCTAATAGATTGTTATAATATTTATCCAGGTTCAAGACTTGCACTCTATAACACCTAACTATTTTCTTGAAGTGAGTGGTGGAGTGATTCATCCACTCTCCTATCAACAGGTTGGTATCTCACATGTATTGGAGGCATCAATGCTGTGACTGACTAGTAAGTCTTGTACTAGAAGAATAACTTGCAGCTCCAAAATCTTATTAACCAAATGTTTTCTTGTATCTGTGTTTTGGGAAAGTGTAGATATGTAATTAGGTCACACAAAACCAGTGTTGTTCTAACTTCAAGATGATCCGCTTCTTTCTTAGCGTCCAACCATAATTGAACAAAGCCATTTTGCTGCGCTTGTTGATTCTATGAAACTTTTGATATATTTACTTTTGCGGGGTTTACCTGTACTCTTGATTTGTGCGCTCATGGTTTATTCTTTCGTCTTTGTCTACCACTCTAGCCCATGTAAGAAATCCTCCCATTAAATCCGTCGTTTGGGTACCTGAAGGCCTTCTCCTTGACAAGATCAGCATCCCTAAATGTGGTCTGCATTTTCCTTTGATGCTGACATTCTTTATCACTACACGGCAAATCTTTTCTTGATTTGACTCATCCATTTAGATGGCCATTGTTAGATGATTTATATGTTTTGTCCTTTGTGATTTTGTTTCTGAAGCTGCTGACTATCGTGTATAGTTTGAGTATCCGACCCATTGCTTGCCCTTTTTTGTACATGAAGCTATTAAGTATTAACTCAAGCTATGCTGCGGTTCTTGATCTTTCATGTCTCTGTAATGCGCGTACTATCCTTTTTTCTTTTTCTTTTTGAAGGATCTCTGAATGGAAAGTCTTTGGCACATGTTCAGACCTACCTGGCTCTCATACGTGTAGTTTTATAATGCATTACTCTTTGTGCATTGTTTACTTGTTCCTGTGCCATTGTTTAACGTCATCAGCATCTATCAGTTTTGTGACCCTCACATGCACCCTTTTCTTTCCCTCTTTTGTCATTTGTGGTTTCATTTCTAGTATGGATGTCTTGACTCATTGCATGAATTGCAGGCTAGGAATTTTCGGTTCAATTGTGGCCTTGTGTATGTGGCAGACCCTGGGTATGCTCTCTTCTCTCACTGCCTTGTGATTTTGTGACAAGTCTCTCACATACCAAATCAACTCCTGGTTTCTAATTTTGTACATCTTTAATGGCGAACTGTATTAGATCTGACACTTAGTCTATTGATGGCCCTTTTGAGGGGGCTCGGGCTTCGTTGGATGCTCTAGCAATTTTTGTTACTTTTTAAAGATGAGGCAGTTGCCAGTGTCTTAGGTTGGTTCCTTTGTTTTGTAGACCGTGGGTTTAGTAATATTGACTTTTACTTTGTTTTCCGAAGAGTGTGGACGGTGAATCAGTGATAAAAGTATCGGTGGTGCCTTTGTGGTTGTGCCTCTGCTGTCGATTGTCAAGGCATGGAAGTTCTCTTTTTGCATAACCCAGGCTGATCTGCATGAAATTTGATGGCTACTTCATGGAAATAATATTAAATCTCTATGTTGTGGAGTCGATGTTGGAAATGTAATTGCTGATCGTGGATTTTGTTGGTTTTCACTT
Source organism: Drosera capensis (assembly GCA_001925005.1). Classification (NCBI taxonomy): domain Eukaryota; kingdom Viridiplantae; phylum Streptophyta; class Magnoliopsida; order Caryophyllales; family Droseraceae; genus Drosera; species Drosera capensis. Next base: position 9,412 of record LIEC01010473.1, on the reverse strand, counting down.
GACAATTATGAAAATGTTATTTGAAGCTATTATTCTATCTTGTTATGTAGTATGGTTTGCGATGCAATTTGGTCCTATGTTCAATTAATTTTGGTTTCCTCAATGATTGTAGAATCTGAATACATTCTGATGTCATGTTGCACCATGGCAGATATATGCTCTTTAGAGCAGGAGTTCCACGACATGCCATCATTAAGAAGTTTGCCGGTGAAGAGATCTCATCTATCAAGCAACTGATTTCTGTACTCTCTAAATTGTCGAGGGGTGCTCGTCTGCCACTGGAGTATGTGACCTATGCGGACCGTCATAGACGAAAGGTGAAATTCATAGATTGCCCTGATGACCTTTTACAATGTTGGTGGCTGCCTTCTTTTGTGAATCACTTAGCTGCCCCATTCAGGAAACAAGCAGAGTTTAGCCTCTACAAAACTAGACTCAAAACTGTTTTCTTGCTCTGCTTATGGAGATAAGATAAACAAGATTTAGCAATACAAAAAAAAAAGAAAAAAAAAAAGGAGAAAGGAAGTTTATTAAACAAGATTTAGCAATTACATAAAACAATAGGAGAAAGGAAGTTTATTAAAAGAATAGAAGATATACATGATTAACTAACAATCTCTTGAATCCTGCTTACCACCTTATTTCTTTTTTTTAGGGTTTTTAATATATGCTGTAAAAACCTACTAACTTGGCCTTTTCTGCAGTCTGTGCTGGTTACAATTGATCGCCATGAATGGTATGCCCCTCCACGACTGTATACACGTGATGACAGTACAGGTCTATGGACTGTGAAACCAGCCTTGACAACGAACTCACTTCATCAGGAACCAATTATGAAGCATGTATCTGAAGTGGATACACAAAGATTGATCATAGATAAGAATGACGTTTTTTTGATGGAGGATACACAACAAGACAGTCAAAAGTTGGTTGATACTACTACTAGCATGGAAACTAAATCCGATCATGTTTCAGAGGGAACACTTCTTAGGGGTGAGACAGAAGGCAGTAATAAAAAAAGTGAAAATTGAAGAGTATTCACCTGCTAATGCATTGTTAATGCAGACAGTTCCTTGCTTGAACATAGAGAGGAAAACTTGGAGGATTCAACGATTCGGGAGACTGCAACTTTGCTAGAAAATCAAAGCACAGAAGGAGTTGCTTCTCATACTTCTGTTGCTGAAAGTGTGATCGAACCTACTCTTGTGATGTTTGAGGTGAAGCTCTGTTGCTAACTAATTAGTTTTCAAATCTATTTGTTTTGTTTCCTCCTAATCTGAGTTGTTGGCATGTTACTGAAGTACAAGTATCTGCAGCTTCTTCCTTTTTTATTTCTTTTATTTCTTTTTTTTTTCTTTTTTGTCTATAAAGAAACATCTGAGGTTTGAAAATATGAATGGGTTATCTTTGCTATCATGGAACGTTGACTTTTTTAAATTTGTGACACAAGGTTCATGTGCCACCCTCATTTATGGTTGATGGGGTTCACTCACAACATTTTTTTGGGACGGGAGTCATCATTCATCATTCAGAAAGCATGGGTTTAGTTGTAGTTGACAAGAACACAGTTGCAATTTCTGCATCGGATGTGATGCTCTCCTTTGCTGCTTTTCCTATTGAAATTCCTGCCGAGGTACTTCCTTGGACTCCATGCTGATTTTCAGGTTGTTGTCATGTTCTCTAGTCATCGGATTCCATTGCAGGTGTTTTTTCTTCATCCAGTGCACAACTATGCTCTTGTTGCATATGATCCTTCAGCCCTGGGAGCTGTTGGTGCTAAAATGGTTCGTGCTGCTAAACTTTTGCCTGGTAGGTTTATTTATTTATTCAATATTGTTTTTTTTTTCATATTAGATAGAAGTCCATTTGATGTCATTTCTTTATCTGTGTGCCCATGTTGTCATGTCATTGATCTTATATTAACCAGCACTCAGGTTCTTCTGTTGTGTTGTGTATCCTTAATTCTTACATTGTATGCTGACTCTTATCTTTTTCGGAGCTATGATGCAACCAAGAAACTGAAGTATGACCCCTGGTAACAAAGTTAAACCATACTATATACTAGTCTAGTTCTGTTTTAGTCTCCAGAAACGTTGAAGAGTTATTATATGGTGTACTAGCTCTTCAGTTTTTCCTAGCGATCTACCTTTACCCTCTCTCTGTGAACTCCACACATGCTGAAAACCCAAAATTTACATGAATAAGCTATTTATTTCAGTTCTTTTTAGTTTTCTAGTCTTGTTGGTTTTTAAAAAATGTTAATGTTGCACTCTATTCGCCTTTTCGCTTGCTGTCTGTAAGTCAAAATTTCTTTGGCTGTGGATTGCTCGTTTTACAGCTTAAGTTGTGAACATATTCAAGTCTGATTATTCCTGCTCTATTTTTGAACAAATTGAATTTGTTTGGAGATTGTGGGTTCTGAGGATTGTTCGCCATGATCCTTCAAACTGACTTTTCCCAAAATCTGCCTTCGAATGTGGTAAAAAATTGATTTTTTTCCCCTTTATTTATCAGCAAGGCGAACAAAAGTAGGATCCAGAAGGAAAGAAAGAAAGCAAGAGATGTGAAGCCTGATATTTAAGATGAAGTGATCTATGATAATTTTCTTGCCAAGGCTTCATATGAGCATCATCCTTCGCTTTAAGCATAGGTGTCGAGGCAGGAAAACTTATTGCCTTTATTTGGAAGGAGATTGTTTAAAATGGTCAGAACTAGGATTCTACCTGTGCGATGTATGGGTGTTCTTTTTTTCTTTTTCTTTTTTAAACCTCTGTTAGTATTTTCTATTGTCTTAAGAAGTTGCAGTGGGGTTTATTAGGATAAAAACAATATAATGTTATCTGATCTATATACCCCAGTTGAATATGAGGAAAGATGCAATAATGAATTATTATGTCATAATATGGAACACATCATGAGGACCTTTATATTTTTTCTTTCTATTTTTAGACTTTGTGAACTCAAAAAAATATCACGGCATGTTATGGTGTAATGGCATATACCACTTCAATCTAGCTATAAATTATCATATGCATTTGTTGATAAACATTTATTTATTCAATTCCATCCCATTGATACTCAAGTTTTGACTACATGTTTAATCTTTATGATATGAGGTAAAAACAAAATTTTATATTGCTCTGTAAAGCCCTTGATGAAGAGAATATAAGTTTATTTGAAATGTGGCCATGTGGGTCATGAAAGACTATTTCTTGTCTCGGTTGTGCTATTCTTCTGCATAAAGAAAGTATCAAAGGTGATTGCTCTGAATAGGTATATTGTCTTCTTGAAACAGAACCTCCATTGCGCCGAGGTGATACGGTTTATCTTGTGGGACTCAGTCGGAGCCTACAGGCAACTTCCAGGAAGTCGATCGTTACAAATCCATGTGCTGCTCTAACTGTGGGCTCTGCTGATTGTCCTCGGTACAGAGCCATTAATATGGAAGTAATTGAGCTTGATACAGGTTATTTTACCAACTGATATGTCTTCAGCAAATAATAGATGTAAACAGAAGCCAATACAGAGTTTTTTCTTTTTCTTTTTTCTTTTGTGTGTGAAGGAAACAGAGCCATTAACATGGAAGTAATTGGGTTTAACCTTTATCGCATGTTTTTCAGATTTTGGAAGTACGTTTTCTGGTGTACTGGCTGATGACCAAGGGAGGGTTCAAGCTATCTGGGGCAGCTTCTCTACTCAGGTTCTCTGTCCTTTTATGTCTTGCTCATACCGATCAAGTCTGCCTCATAAAACTGGTTGATATTCATTATGGCCTCCATTGCAGCTGAAGTATGGTTATAGCTCGTCTGAAGATCATCAGTTTGTGAGAGGCATACCAATATATACAATCAGCCAAATCCTTGATAAAATCTTGTCCGGTGCAAAGGGCCCACCTCGTCTCATTAATGGAGTTAAATGGCCCATGCCCCGTGTTAGGAGTTTGGAGGTAGAACTCTATACTACCCTGTTGTCCAAGGCACGAAGTTTTGGGCTAAGTGATGAGTGGGTTCAAGTAAGTTTCTTCTTATGCTTCTTGCGCCCGATGACCTTTTTGTTTCTTCGTGTGCTACATTATACTTGTAATGAACACCGGTGGATCAAATAAATGGTGATTAACATGGGAGTATGCATTCTTTATTGTAGTTCTTTTAAACCGTTAATCAAGACCCGGTGTTAATTTCTGCAGTAAGTTGCAATGAAGGATGTTAGTTCTTAATTATCAAAAAAAAAAAAAAAAAAAAAAAGAAGAATGTGAGTTCTCTATATCTTTTGGACCAACATTCCCCACCCACACCGATGGAAAGTTTGGAACTAGAAGTTGGCAAGTTTTGGCAGTTCATATTTTGTGTTGATTTTCATCAGTGGATCTCAGGTAAACCTCTCTTACTTCAGGGTATTCAAATCACATGAAACTTCTCTTTACAGGCTCTTGTGAAGAAAGATCCACAAAGGCGCCAAGTCTTGCGTGTTAAAGGTTGTCTTGCTGGATCAAAAGCGGAAAATATTTTGGAACAAGGCGACATGGTTTTAGCAATCAACAAAAAGCCTGTGACATGTTTCCTCGATATAGAAAACGTTTGTCAAGAACTTGACAAAGATGCGGATACTGATGGAAACCTTTCCATGACTATATTCCGGCAGGTGAGAAGTCATTTGCTGGAATTAGCCGGCCATGCATTTAACCATGAATAGCTATCTGCATGGTTGGTTCTTATTTCATATTCGATTATGAGTAATTAGGAGTGAAAGGAACTAGTCATGGTTTGCATAGTCGGACTTGTGCCATTGGCAGTTCTGGTGATTATTGGGTTGGTAATGGATTCTGATTAGCTTGATTAATCGAGTAGAGGATATAAATAAAAGAGAATCAGCCAAATTGGTCGATTAATTGAGTGAATTCATTGAATTGGCCATGCCTCGGCTAGCTGATTAATTGGTCTTAACCAATGGAAATGATGGCTCAACTCATCGGTTCTTGCCAGGGACGTGAAACTGAAGTAATGGTTGGGACAGATGTTCGAGATGGCAATGGGACAGTGCGTGCCATAAACTGGTGTGGGTGCATTGTTCAAGATCCTCATCCTGCAGTACGAGCTCTTGGATTTCTTCCTGAGGAAGGTCATGGTGTTTATGTCACCAGGTATTGGCTTATCACTTAAGTCGTTTTAGAATTTGGGTTGGATATATCTCTTGGAGAGGTTTCTTAGTTTATCTCTGGTGTGGTTGCATCTCTTTCATTATCAAATTCAATATTATGTAAGAGGATTGATTCAGCTAACTCTACTCTATAGTCACAGCATCATCTTTTTGTTTCTTGGTTGATTTTTTCTATTTGGAACTCACATGATAATATAATTTTCTCCCTAGGCGGTGTCACGGAAGTCCTGCACACAGATATGGCCTATATGCTCTCCAGTGGATAGTTGAAGTCAATGGAAAACCCACTCCTGATTTAGATGCCTTTGTTAAGGTCACCAAGGTAAGATCCTTTTCCCCCTCATCTTGAATGGCTGGATCTTTTATGCCTTTTATGCTCTTTAATTGGAAGTGAACAAAATTATGCATGTCAAATTTCGTTTTCGGTACAGAATATTAGATTGAGAAGAGAAGCATCTGATTGTTCATAACGCAGCCATTGTGGCTTTGGACATCAGATCGGAGGATATATAATAAATGTTGGTAACATAGTGTGCCACCGTGCATTTGGTGAATCTAGGCTACTTCTTCACGTCAGTCATTTCCTGTTCTCAAATGTCTACTCAATATCTGATCATAACTTGGACAGGAGATACAAGACGGGGAGTTTGCCCGTGTGAGGACAATCCATTTAAACGGCAAGCCTCGTGTGCTGGCTTTGAAGCAGGATCTGCACTATTGGCCGACATGGGAGCTGAGATTCAACCCCGAAACTTCCCAATGGTGCAGGACCACCATTAAAGCATTAGACACCGCCGTTGTGTGATTCGTTGATACCTCTTTCTTCACCATTTATACAAGATTCAAGGACTGACAGAATATCGCCTATTTACTAATCTTAAGGGACGGTGCGAATCGGCGGAAGCTATTGTGGCTCTTAGATTTGAGTTTGATAGGTCTACAAAAAAATGGTGGCAGAATGGAGAAATCTCATAGATGAACAGCTGATTGATACAAAGACATTGGAAGGTGTGAACTTCGGAACTTGCGGACATGAGCTAGGTAATTTGTGTTTCATTTCACGGTAAGTTATTCCATGACCTCACCATTTGCACAGAATTTGTACTGTGATTATCTCTACTCGAATATGAGTTTCTGCTTGAGTGGTATTTCTAGAATGATTATCTGCTCCCCTTTTTTGGGATTTGACATATGTTGTACCAACAATTTGGTTACTATTTTCTTTGTAACTTTGACACATTATTAAAAATGGATGTCTTATATACATTACAATGTTTTTTAAAATTGAAAATTTATAATACCTTATTTTTATATCGTATCGTGGTCTTCATTATTTATAATACCTTCTGAGTACCTTATTTTATGACTGTGCTACCGGAGTTAGTGGCGCTGGCGGCCAACACTAGCGGCAACCGAAATGGCTCCGGTGGATGTGACAGCTCCGGTCAACGTGGCCGAGGCAGGGGTTATGGCAACGGTTGTCTAGTATGTAGGGTCATGTGCATGAAAAGTGTTACAAATTACATAGGTACTAAGAAGAAGACAAAAGCAAGGTCACGATTCACACTGTTATGCGGGGGGACGGTGGCCTAGGTTTTTCCTTCATAACCGAGCAGTACAACCAGTTCTTGGCAGTCATCAACTCTACTACGGCCCATCGGCCCGCTCAGCCCACTCTGGAGTATGGTTGAAAACTGTAATCGTTGGATTATAAAGAGTGGTACATCGGAACACATGACATTGTTTGAGTGGAATCTGAGTTCTAAAAATCATACGAATCAACTGATTGATATGCCAAACGAGTCGGTTGCACCTGCTTCGCATATGGACCGAATTAATTTGGGGTCAGATTTAGAATTAAGTAAAGCCTTATGTGTTTTTTCTTTTATGCATAATATGATATCTGTGAGTAAGCTTACCAAAGAAAAATATTGCGTTGCAATTTTGTTTTTAAAATTCTATGTATTTCAGGATCTACCCACAAAGAAGACGATTGGGATGTGTGAGGAAAGAGATGGACTGTACTACTTCTGCTAGCGTAGAAAATCAGCTTATTATTCCAGCCGCCACAAAATATTATCTTTAGATTTATGGCATCAGCGTTTAGGTCATCCATCTGAGTATCGTTTGATAAGTCTTTCAAAAGGTATTAACATTCCTTTAATAGATAATAATTTATGTTGCTCAATTTGTCCTTAAGTCAAACTTGTTAGTAAATATGTTTCAAATAAGATCAGTGAAAGCATTTCTTTTTTTGATTTGATTTATTATGATATTTGAGGAGGATATTCTAGCTCTTCTCATAGCGGGGCAAGATATTTTTTTACTATCAAGGATTATCATATTAGATGCACTTGGATCTATTTAATGAAAACCAAATCTGAAACACAGTCCTATTTAAAAGCCTTTTATGTCATGACAAAGAACAAATTTTTTTTCCAAAATAAAAAAAATCAGATCGGATAATGCACCCGAACTGTTATCCATTGAAATGCAATCCTTTTTTAGCGTAAATGATATTCTTCATGAAACCACGTGTTAATATTCCACAACAAAACGGGATAGATGAGCGTAAATACAGACATTTATTAGAGGTAACTCACTCCTTTCGCTTTCAATCAGGTCTACCAAAAATATTTTGGACAGAGTGCATCCTCACTGCTATTTATCTTATTAATCGTTTGCCTATCAAAATTCTCAATAATAAATCACTTTTGGAAATGTTATACCATAAAAAATCATCAGACACACATCTTCAAACCTTTGGATTTCTTTACTATGTGCACATTTTCAATTCAGATAAATTTGCACCCAAGGTAAAAAAATGTGTGTTTGTAGGTTATCGACCAGGCAAGAAAAGGAGCATAGTTTTTGATTTGGAGAAAATTATTTTTATTGTAAGTTGTGATGTCATATTCCATGATTCTATTTTTCATTACAAAAATTTATTACGAAATCCACCACAAAATATTTCTTCTTTACCTCAAATCAGTCCGGAGCTAGCTCAGCCCGATTCGCTACTGGACTCGGCCCAACCACTTCTACTGGTTTAGCCAGCCCCGTCGCTAGGGTCAGCCCAGCCTCCGCTGCCTTCAGCCCAACGCGCGCCAGCACAAACCGATCCAGTCGAAATTCAATCCATTCCACCGCCACGCGAAACCGATGCCCGTATCCAATTGAGGTTGTTCGACTCGGCCCAAAAATACCTTGTTGATTTTTAATGCTTCTTGGTGCGTCCATCTCCCAGTCATCTACTCTCTGCATCTCCGATAGATATTAGATATCATATAGAAAATTATTTGACTTATCATAGATTTTCAGGGAACCATAGGGTTTTTCTCAGTACCATCACTTCGGTAGTCAAACCCTCCAGCTTCTCTGCCGCCGTCCAACATCCAGAATGACGGGCCGCCATGCAGGCCGAAATCCAGGCCCTTGAAGAAAATAATACATGGACTGTTACGCCATTGCAACCACACAAACTGGCCATCGTTGCAAATGTGCCTACAAAATCAAGTATCGGCCCGACAACAGCATTGAACGGTACAAGACACGGCTAGTAGCAAAGGGTTTTATACAACAAGAGGCATTGATTACCACTAAACTTTTGCACCCGTCGCCAAGCTCATCTTCATACGTTGCCTACTTGCCCTGGCCGCCATCAAGAGCTGGGCCCTCGAGACATTTGTCGATAAGCTTGTGCGTGTTTGGAAAGATTATCATAAATAATTAAAGTGTGTCATTAACGGTATATAAAATATTCAGCCATGGCAGTTCCTGTATAAGGGGCGAGGTATTGTAATGTAGCAGGGGAAGCCGCGCTTTCGGATACGACAATCGTGTATTCCATCGCTCCCCTTTCGCGTAAAGTCGTCACTATCTGGGCCACAGAAGATGCCTTTTGACCAATCGCTACATAAACACATATCACGTTTTGACCTTGTTGATTGAGAATCGTATCTGTAGCAACTGTTGTTTTACCAGTCTGTCTATCCCCGATAATTAATTCTCGTTGACCACATCCTATAGGGATCATCGAATCAATAGCGAGAAGTCCTGTTTGAAGAGGCACATATACAGAACGTCTTGAAATAATCCATGGGGCGGGAGATTCAATTAACTGAGATTTAGAAGCTGAGATTTCACCCCAACCATCAATAGGTTTCGCCAAAGCATTTACAACACAACCCAAATAAGACTCACTCACCGGTATCTGAGCAATTTTTCCTGTTGCTTTTACAGAACTTCGTTCTTG
>LIEC01010472.1:63532-99432 GCA_001925005.1 Drosera capensis | reverse complement strand
CCTCAAGGACTGATTTGTGGTGTTGTTAGAGGTTTGTCATCACATCAGCTATCCGATCCTTAGAAGGTGCATAGGCAAGAGTCATGTCTTTCGAGCACTTTTTCCTTTGTGAAGTGACAGTCTGTTTGTATGTGCTTCGTCTTCTCTTGGAATACTAGGTTCTAAGCTATGTGCAGGGCTGAGACATTGTCACGCTGCAGGGATACAGAAACCAAATCAGTCACATCAAATTCATTCAATAATCTAACTAACCATGTTACCTTATAAGCTGCATGTGTCATTGTTCTATATTCAACTTCTTAGAAAGGTCCAGATAAAGTCTCTTATTTTTTTGATTTCCAACTTATAGGTGAACTACCTAATAACATCACATAACCAATGATTGATCTCCTTGTGTTTGGACAGGCAGCCCAATCTGAATCACCGAATGCTTAGAGGCTCAGTTTTGCAGATGCCTTCAAAAGAATTCCTTGTCCAACACTCCCCTTTGGGTATCTAAGCAAGTGATATAGTGTAGATGAGTGACATTCAGTGGGAATTTGCATAAATTGATTCAAACATTGCACAGAATACGATATATCAGGTCTGGTGTTACTGAGAAGGTTCAATTTAGCAATTAATACCCTATAAATCGTAGGAACTTGAAGGAAGGGTGATGCATCATAGTGTCCTTTCCAAATCAAGGGTAAATAAATATAGTGTGTACCTTCGATCCTGGAGGAGGGAAGTCCTTTAGCAACTCTTGAGTGAATTCTCTTTGAGTCAATATATACAAATTCCATCAGGTGTAAGTGATGTCCCTAATCCTAAGAAGTAATGCAACGGACCCAAATCTTTTATGCTTAGCATAGAGTTTAGGTGTTCCTTGACACCCTTTATTTCATTTAAATCTGAACCAATAATCAAGATGTCATTCACTTATACACTGTAATAATATGATCAACAACAAAGAATATTCATTTTTAGATTGTGTAAAGTCAAGTACCTGTAATAATATGATCAGGTGTTTGTTTCAAGCCATATAATGATTTTCTGAGTTTGCATACCTTTTTCCTGGGTTATGCAGATCTAGTGTTGGCTTCATGTGCACATCATCATGTAGATTTCCATGTAGAAAAGCATTATTCACATCTAGTTGGTGAATATGCCATCTCCTGTAGGTTGCGACAACAATTAAGGTCCTAATAGTGGTCATCTTGACCATAGGGGAGAAGGTTTCATGGAAATCCTCCCCATCTTTTTGCGAATATCCTATGAAGCATAATGGTGTCTGGGAGATATGTGAGTTACCCGAAGAATGCAAGCCTATTAGTTGCAAATGGGTTTACAAGACCAAGAAAATTTCTAATGGAAAGATTGAAAGTTTTAAAAGCAGACTTGTTACAAAAGGCTTCACTCAGATAAAAGACAAAGACTATAAAGAAACTTTTTCTCCCGTTATCAGCCAAGATTCCTTCAGAATTATTATGACACCGACTGCTTATTTCAACCTGGAATTGCATCAGATGGATGTAAAGACTGTTTTTCTCAGTGGCATAAATTTAAGCAAGCATCTAGGCAGTAGCATTTGCGATTTGATGGTGTGGTTACTTTTTTTATTTCAGGAGAACTCAATAGATCCGTGCATATACCATAAGATCAGTGGGAGCAAAATCATTTTTCTTATTCTCTATGTGGATGATATTTTACAGTGATCTGGATTTACTTCGTGAGACAAAGAGTTTACCGTGAAGAGAAATTCGATATGAAGGATCCGAAAGAAGTCAATTTTGTGCTAAGCATACAGATTATTAGAAATCATTCTGGTCATTTATAAGTTTCTTTCAAAGGATAAATATTGATCGTATTCTCAATCAACATGTTGGATTGCAAACCTAGAGTGGCATTTGTCACTAAAGGTGATAAATTGAACTTATCACAGTATCCTTAAAATGATCTAGAGCAAGAAGCTATGAAGAAAGTATCTTATGCTAGTGCAGTTCAGAGCATTATATATGCACAAGTGTGACCAGATGTTGCTTTTGTAGCTGGACTTCTTGATAGATATTAGTCTAATCCAAGTCAGGATCATTGGGTAGTTGCCAAGAAGGTGTTGAGGTACTTAAAAGAGAACCAGAGATTATAGATTGACATATCGCAGCGTGGAAAATCTATAGCTTGAAGGCTATACAGATTCTGACTCTGCAAGGTGTCCAGATGACAGGAAATCCAACTCAGGCTATGAGCTTATGATGGCAGGCGAAGCTGTGTCCTGAAAAAGTGAAAAACAGAAGTTAGTTGTGTGTTCAATCATGAAAGTAGAATTTATAGCATATTACAAACAGCCAATTGAGCCATCACACTAAGGAATTTCATGCAAAACTTGAAGGTTGTTGATTTTGTGTTTAGATCTATCCGGTTGTTCAGTGATAATAATTACGTTGTACTATTTATTAACAACAATAAGAGTATCACATGGTCTAAACTCATAGAGTTAAAATATGTGGCCCTTTTGGAGAAGGTCAAGAGAGGTGACGTTACAGTTGAGCATATTGGAATAGATGATATGTTTGTAGATCCACTAACTAAAAATCTTTGTCCTTATGTCTTTAAACGACATGTTGCTAGCATAGGTTTAGGAGTATCGTGGGATGCGATTATTTAGTGGGAGTAATGTATTTTGTATGTTCTTTTGGGTTTTATTTCGTCTCTTTTGTTGTACTTTTGTAATGAGGTCAAATAAAGTGCATTTTCAGTTTTATTGACTTCATGTTTTAAAAGTCTTAAGATTTGTGTCAATTTTGAACCAAGAGTTGTGGTAGCCTTCAGGACAATACAATTCATTATATGATAGAAAAGCTGAGACATACACGGATTCATTCGAACCAGTGATTTTCTCACTACGGTAATTCATAAAAGTTAGAAAAAATCAACAACCGATAAGACGATAACATAAGGATTCTCATTGGCGTGTTTTCATAAAACATCAGGATATCCTTTGAGTGTTAACAACTTGTCACACTATCATATTCAATCCATGTTTGTAGAATGTAAAACTTTGGGGCCATGGAAGATCCCTTATTGCTTTTATCAAAGACATAATGCTGTCATGATTCGAAGTTTGAAACTCTATGGGATCGGATCGACTTGAAGAGTCTTACTAGACCAATCAGTTTTGTAAAGTGCACGTAACTTTCGAAAAATCATATTAGAATATTAATTTTAATATTTTCATAAGTGTATATTATATTAATTATAATTAATCGTACTAATTAATTGGTCTAGTAAATCATGGCTATCGAACTGTTAATCAAGTCGAATATGAGCTACCTGGTGTGGGCTGGGCTTCAGGTTCAAAGAATTAGGCCTAATGAGTCCGTGATGAGAGTGCTCGTTAGGATTTATATATATATATGAGTTAGGTCGTTTCCTCTGAATCTCATTCGTATACATACGTTCATAATGTACAAGGTGTCTCATCGAGTCAGCAACCGAGTTGATGCGTCCAGGAGTAGTATTAGCTCCATTCAGGCGTAATTTCTTTCATTGTATATCCACATTCAAAATTATGAAAAAAGCTCTAAAGATAATTTTATATTCATTTTTGTTAATTATATGGTGTTTTATATCGATATATGGCGAAATATAATCAAGTAAAGCTTACGGTCTCCGTGTGAACATGGACGCTCTTCCTGTTCAAGGCAAGTCCGTTTGCGTTTTTCTGATGTTATGGCTAATGCTAAAAGGACTTCAGGTCGCCATTTCTAATTTTCTGACCCTGTCACATAACTTAATTACGATCAGCGGTCCTATATAACTTGTATATTCATTACGTTATATGTGATGACCGATGGGTAGGAGCAATTATTTATGTTATATGTACATAAGGCATTCATGTGGGATCCTTTATCACATACACTTCGTACGTACATAAGTTTTCGGTATAGTTTGTTGGAACTACAAGTTCATCATCCTTGGAAGATTAAATCGCGTTGCTCTTGAGCTGACCTGTTTCCCCATCGCGGCTAATATGCTGTTTTAAAGCTAACATTAATGAAGGATTGATGATGCTGAACCCGCCATCGACCAACAGATTAGCTCCGCTCACATATTTTGCCTCGTCGCTAGCCAAATACAACGCAGCCATTGCGACATCCTCGGATATCAGAGTCGCTCCCTTCAAGTTTGTTGTCTTGGTTAGCACTGCCTCTGCTAGAGCCCTCACCTGAGCAGAATCACCACCAAACCTTTTCCCTGGTTTCGTGTCCAGGACTCCAGAAGGCGAGACGCAGTTCACGCGTATCCCATGCAGTCCTAGCTCTCCTGCTAAGTTCTTGGCCAACCCCACGACTGCGTGCTTTGACGCAGCGTAGGCGTGGGTGGCCACGCCAGCGATCGAAGCAGCTGCGCTTCCTGTGAATAGGATGCAACCTCTTTTCTTAGGGACCATAACCCGGGCAGCATGCTTGGCGCCCAAGAACCCGCCAACTAGGTTAACACCCATTACACGGTCTAGGTCGGCTTTTTGGGCCATAAGTATGCTTCCTAGTAGGTTGTCAATGACGCCCGCATTGTTGTACATTATGTCGAGTCCTCCAAATGCAGTGACAGTCGTGTCAACGAGGTTTGCAACTTGATCTTCGTCCGACACATCACAGTGGATGAAGATTGCACCTTCCCCAAGCTCGTTAGCTAGATCTTGGCCGTCGTCATTTTGAATGTCGGCAATGACAACTTTTGCACCGTGTTGGTGGAATAATTTCGCGGCACTTGCTCCTATCCCGCTTGCTGCTCCGGTGATGATTGCCACTTTTCCTTCGAGCCTGCAACCAATATGTAAACATTCACAGGCAAAGGAGAACGGCTCAGATATTAACTACTAAGGTTGAAAATGTCTTCATTGTAGCGATTTATGACAGTTCGCTGATTATATACTGCAATTTGACAGGTATTCCATTTACTTATCAATTTGTGCTCTGTTTAGTTTTCAACCTTAAGCTTCTTGGAACAAATAATACGTTTTCTTCTTCATTGTCGTTCTAATCTGACGTTCGATTCCTTTTTTTTTTTTTTTTTTGTTTGCAGGTCAGACTTGTTAACTTTACTTAACGAAGTGACTACTTGGCCAGCTTGCGTGATTTCTGGCCATATATGATATACCAGCCGATGTTGGCGCCTGGCGGCTTTCATATAAAAGGCGGTGGAATTGAATGATTGAACTATCAAAGCAGGGGAAGATCGATATAATGTAACAAAAGCGATGACATACCTTTTGCTACTCGAGGCCGCAGATGCTGCAACAATGGAACTCATATTTGAGTGGCTTTGCTTGCTTTCTGCTCAGCCCTTCACTTCACCTGCTAATTGTCGTATGATATGGTCGAATGCTAACAGTGACCCTTATATATACACAAACCTGATAGAATACTAAAATGATGAGAGTTAATTATGTGATTTTAGTTTTGGATTTTGCTCCAGAACATTTATGAAAGCAGACTAAGCAGTCATTGTTGATGCACCCGATCTGTTAATTATTCAATCGTGTGAATAATTCATACAGTACTCGCTAGGAAATACTATAGTAAATGTTATGAATCATTCACACGGTACTTTCTAATGTGACTACTCACCTGCATCTGTGTTTAAATGACGTCAAACACGAATTTCAGATGATAGTAGAAGCCAGTGTGCCACAGCGGAGAAATTGTGATATACTGAAGGGTATCGATAATTTGTTAGGTATGATGGGTTTAGTGGTAAATCATTTTCTTCTCAATTATGAGGATAGGGATTCGACGAAGACATCAACAAACAGTCTCTTCATGTAAATATGAAGACAAGGTCTATGTATATCATCGTATATTATTGGATGTTTTCCTCAATATTTGACGGGATTATACTAATAATTTTTTTTCCTTTCTTTAAAAGGTATCGGCAAGCAATGCTTTGCATCGACCGAGTGTGAAAATCATTTGCTGATTGGAAAAGCAAAACACCACTTTTAGGGTTTGGCCAAAGGAAATGTAAGAAGATCCGTAAGAAGAAGCCGAAGAAGAAGAAAAGGAAAAAAAGGAGTATGTGAAAAACACAATGCTTTAAGTGGCGCTGCACTAAACAAACCCTAACTACCTTAGAAGTTCCGTATTTCTTTCAACAAATCCACCTAGTTGGCAAGTACTAACAACTTGGGCATGATTTCCTATCTGTGATCTCGATAGTTCAAGTACTCATCAATATCAAACAATGAAATGCCTTGATACGATAGATAATCGATCTCGTTACTAGATGCATCATTTCATGACCCACGATCTTTGATACCGCCAACAACACACTATTACACTATTGAACTCCTATCGTGCACTATTCGTCACGGCACACAAGCAAAGATATTTCACACTATCAGTCTCAGATGATATTTTGCACAACTATTGAATATTGTACACCGTCACAATTTCTAACGATCAACTATAATAATTACTTCCATCTCTTCTCAATTTTCCCAATCCATTCCACACAATGAATCCCCTCATCATCTTCCTCCTCCTCCTCCTCCTCTTGATCTCCCCCACCTCTTCCACCACCCTCGATCCCCTCGTCTCCGACTTACTCGCCACAGCAAGGCAGCCAGAATTCGAATCCTGGCTGAGGAAGGTTCGGAGAAGAATCCACGAGTACCCGGAGCTGGGGTTCGAGGAGGAGTTCACGAGTGAACTGATCAGATCGGAGCTGGAGATGCTCGGGATCGGGTTCGATTGGCCGGTGGCGAAGACCGGGGTTGTTGGGACGGTTCGAGGTCGGGAGAGGCCGTGGTTCGGGTTGAGGGCTGATATGGATGCGTTGCCGGTTCAGGTGAGAGACGGTTTGATTAGAGGTCACAATTTTTGAGTTTCATAATTTTTACATGTATATATTTTTAATATTCAATAGACATAAATATAAAGACACGTTTTCGTATTAAATAATGTTTAATCGTCTAATAACATATATATATATATATATAATTAAAATAAAATATATAATTTAAATAATCTTTGATATTTCCCAGATAAATTTATAAAAACCATATTTGATCTTTCGACGACATTGGTCAAACTTTGTCTTTGCTTCCACAGTGATGAAAGTAAATATATTGCAGAATATGTGGAACGAAAGGAATATTTAACAAGATTAATAGTTCTAATATTAGTTAGGTAGTCGTTGTATGATGTTAGATATAAATTAGTAGGCATTATACAATTAGTTTATATTTTTGATAAAATTGGTTTGGTTTCAAAAACATGTAGGTCTTTCACCATCAATTTGGATCTTTGATATGACCGATTTCTCGATATGATATCAGAGCATGTAGACCTTCTATCATCTATTCGATTCTTTGATAGCACTGATTTATCGATGTATGATATGCTGTGGTTAGATGTATTTACTCTTAGTCCTCGATATGGTCCGTGGGATGCTCAAACGATGTTTTTTGTAAATTTATTTTGAAACATCAAAGATAATATAAGTATAAATTATAACCCTGGACCGAAATAAAATTTATACCTTATCATTTACGTTCAAAAAGTAACGCATTGAAATGAATAATGTGGTTATTACGTACATGTTGTATATATTATGGAACGGAGGGGGTGGAATAGTGTTTTTAAAGTAGGTTGTGTGAGTTGTGTGAGTTGTGTGTGGTGTGATGAGCATAGCCTGAGTTATTGGTGAAGAGCTCCCCTAGTGTAACTAAAGGAGCTTAATTTAAAGGTGAAACAAAACATTGGGAAGTTTTTGGTTGGTTTCATAAGGGAGCAATGTATTACTTGGAAAACTCACAACACCATTGAAGAGAATAGTTCAGTTGCACTGACATTCTGAGAAATAAAACATTCAGTATAACATTCGGGTACTTGACTTTAAGCACGGTTTACTAAGGGTCTTGTCACGTAGAAGGGATGAATATATGGATGATATGCATTGATGTTTTGAGTCCTGAAATCTTGCCCGTGTCAGGAAATGGTAGAATGGGAGCACAAAAGCAAAATCCCGGGAAAAATGCATGCCTGCGGCCACGATGTTCATGTCACGATGCTACTTGGAGCTGCAAGACTTCTCCAGCAAAGGAGAGAACAACTGAATGTATGTTTTCCGATGATACAGTATCACCATAATTTCCTCTTGTCCGGCTTCAGCAAATAGGAGAATCTTAAGTTTCTAGAAGTAATTCTTGATACCTGTGTCAACACTGAATTGTGGCAAGTTCATGTTTGAAGGGAACGGTCAAGCTTTTATTTCAACCTGCTGAAGAGGGACGTGCTGGTGCATACCATATGATAAAAGAAGGAGCTCTTGATGGGATCGAAGCCATCTTTGGTCTCCATGTATATCCTTATATGCCTGTTGGAACCATTGGTTCAAGGCCTGGACCTTTCCTTGCTGGTTCAGGGAGGTTCATTGCAACAATTGATGGGAAAGGTCATGACGCGGTTCTTGCGGCATCCAGGTCTATTATCACCCTTCAGCAGCTTGTTTCTCGAGAGTCCGACCCTCTCGAGGCCAGAGTAGGTGTCCCTTTGCCCTTCGTTGCTATAGATGTCAGTTACTGATTGCTAGTACTTTTACATAGAATGATTTGAATGAGATTCGGGATCTGAGATTGATTTGAATAAAATTTGTTGGCTCAATGTGTCAAGCAGGTGGTAACAGTTACCTTCGTGCATGCTGACCAAGAAGATGGGATGACACCACAGATCGTCAAGATTGGGGGAACTTTCAGAAGCATGACAGCTGAAGGCTTTGCTTATCTTCAATTGCGGGTGAAACAGGTAACCTGGTGCAAATGAGATCATCTGTTTTGTGCTTTATCCTTCTCAGCACAGTATTGATGAAACAGAGGAGGCCTTAAGAAACATCTTACTTGGCCAGATTACACTTAGGCTCGCATCTTATCACATCTGTACCCAATCCCAAGCTGGGTTAAATGACAAGGAACGTGTGTGAATTCGGGACTCAATAGCAAGCTCATATGGAAGAAGTTTGATTACATAATCATCACTCTCTCTGTCAAACTCGATTCAAGTGAAAAATCTAACACGTATTTAGAGTTGAATGTACTGCTTTAGGTCATAGAGATGCAAGCGAAAGTGCACCGGTGCTCTGCTCTCGTGGACTTCATGGAGGAAGAGAGACGGCCTTATCCGGTCACCGTCAACGATGAGAAGATGTACGAACATGTCAAGGGGGTCGGTGAGGCGATGCTCGGGAAACCCAACGTGAAGACTCTTCCCATGACAATGGGAGCAGAGGATTTCAGCTTCTATTCACAGAAGGTACCTGCTGCGTTCTTCATGATCGGGATGAAGAACGAGACATTAGGAGCAGACAAGCCGTGGCACTCTCCATATTTTTTCGTGGACGAGGATGTTCTTCCTGTTGGCGCGGCTCTTCATGCTGCTGTCGCGATCTCTTACTTGAATCAGGCAGCTGCAGTTGAAACTCAGTAAGAGAACCAGTGTGTTGGAGGACTCCCTTTTGTATATTGAACTAGTTTTGATGTAAATAGACCACATAAATCCAGCGAAACGTCATTAGTTCATGCTAATTTGTTGTACAATGATCATGGGAACACGACTGCCCTTCATCAAGAGCAATCACGCCGTGTTGTATTGCCAAGCAAATATCTATGTGATACGAAAGCTCTTTAAGGAAAGTTAGCAAATATCTACGTGATATGAAAGCTCTTCATGAAAGTAACGACGACATTATCAATTAAGGTCCCAAAACTGTTTCCCGGAGTCATTTGAAATTTGATCTAGGGACTAGGAAACAGATTTCGCTTCACCCACAAGAACAGAGGAAAAATTTTTGGAACACTGTCTTGATAGGAATACCTTGGTGTTTAGTGTTGCATGTGTCATCTTTGAAATTCGATTGTAGGGATATATTTGTCGTATCGTCGGATTAAAAAAAGAAAAGAGTAAAAACTTTAATAACAATTCGAAGACACAGGCGAGGCGCCAGACGACGCAAATCCTCAATTGCGACTCCTCCCAAATGCTGTGGTCATCCCCGCCGACGCGGCGTCAAGTGGCGGCGACGATCGCCGGCGTCGTCGCCGGTGCTTCCTTCTTCGCCGCTGGCGCATACCTCTCATTCGCCAACATCGAGCCCCAACAGGCTCGGACTAAAGCGCGGAGCGAGTACGTCAGGCAACGGCTTCGTAAAATGTTGGATGATTGATGGTCGAGTCGCGGATTTGCTCTCTCTTTGTGTGATTCGGCTTCGTTGGAGGTCAGGGTTAGGTGATCGAGCTTGGTAATCTCTCGGATTATGTTTTCTCTTTGCCCTAATGTGTTTGATTTTGATGTTTTTGTTTTTCGATGTCATGTTTCAAGATTTTTAGGGTTTGGAGGTGTTGGTTCTGTCATCGGGAGTTGAGAAGTTGAGATTGAGATGCTTGATGGATCAATGGCTTGTGGTTTAGGATTTTGTTGTTTGTGTTGTTTTTTTGTGGCAATGCAGTGGATTTGAATTTGAATTGGAGAAGTTGTTTTGGATGTGCTGATTTTGGTTTGAGGGGGGAGTTGGAGGTATTGCAGTTTTGTTTGAGGCGATTTCGTTAGGAATGAATAAGATGGAATTAAGGTAGATAAGTGTGATTCATGAAGAAAATTGGGTGAAGTTCATGAGGAGAAGTAGGGTTAAGCACATACCGGTGTCTGTTTACTGCAGAATGTGTGATCGTGATAACCATCCGACATCGACATGGCGTTTTCTTATATGGAGTGTCTCACTTTCATGTGTCTTAAAATTTCCGGATATGTTTTGTAGTATGTAGGACTCGGTATGTGGAGTTCTACTTGTGTTGTTGCACACTCGAACTTTTCTTTACATGTTGCGCTTCAAAGTGCTATTCTCATGATGCAGACTGTGAGCGGTGTTAAGAATTTTGGCTAACAACCCCATGGTGTAGTTTGATTGGTTATTCTATGATCCTGTAAATGGACTCAGAGTTATTCTTGATGGGTGTAATGCAGGTTCTGTGTGTGGGCATTCGATGGAAGTTTTCCACGGTTACATGGTAGGCAGCATTTTCATAAGTACAATTCAGCCGTTCAGAGACCGTTATGTTTGCTAGCTCAGTTGCAGAAGTTCATTAGTTGTGGTTACTGGTGAGTACCAAGTTCTTCTTGAGCTATCTTTTTTATCATCTGTGTTCTATTCTGTCCTGTATGACATTGTCTTGTTGAATGATAAAGCTATAATCCTAATCCTTGCAAATTAGGAATAGATGTATACTTCATTGTGGTGAATTTAACATACAAATCTTGGCTGAGCTCTGAAGAGCATAAGATGTTTTAGATCTCTTATTCCCTAGTCGAAAAATAACACTTCGGATAAGATAATTCCCATAAGCGGAATAACAAATTTTCTTAATGAGATATCTAAATGGCACTATGCCTCACAAGCACAACCTCAAGCTGTTTATCGCATAGCAAATGCAGAAGCATTTTAACGCACACAACAATTGCTGCAAAAATTTTAGCTACTTGGGGGCAGTAACTAAAATCATAGATAACTCAACACTAAGCTTCTCAAACATCTTGACGACTTAACGTGCCCTAGTCTACGCCTTTGTTTGCTTCTGGCCCACCCACCTGGCTTACTAATGGTATCATTTTAGCGGGTTATCAGCCGATTCGCGTACTGTGAACTGACCATCTTGATCTTGTTCTTCCACTTTCACCTTCAAGTAGGCTTTCATCTAACCTACTCCTTGACCTGCTGCTCAGATCTCGTGGTGTCCGAGTTTGGCCACTCTGGTCTTTTTCATCTGTGTATTTTGAGCTGGGTAATATGTGATCTTGAAGATTTTTACTTGATCTATACCTTGATATCTCATCCCCGCAACTTCTTCTTTGCTGTAGCTTCTTGCCGAAAGCGTGCTCATTGTTGGAAATGCTGTCCAATTGAACAATGTCTGAACATGTCCGTGATAAACTTGTGCCTCTTCTTGATGCTTTGCCTGTGTTAGACATCTGTCCCTTGAACTCTTCTTGTTTCCATTGATCTGCGGAATTCCTATGCAGCACATATCTTGAAGTGGGATTGGACTTCTTGTTAAAGTCATCCTTGTTCTGGTCTATAGAATGAAGATCACCATCTGTTATGCTCTCTGCATCTGTTTCCACATTGTCCTCTTGTTGATCACTTCGGCGAAAGCCAAAATTAGGCCTGACAAGGTCGCCATCCATTCTTCGATCCATAAATCGTCGCGTTTCTTGTTTCTCCCGCTGGAAATCTTCTAGTAGTTTATCAACGGCAGCATTTTTTCCTTCAAAATAATGCTTGGCATCCGAGAGCTTCGTCTGTGCTCTTTCCTCTCGTAATGCGTTGGCTACGTGCAGCATCTCTCTTTCCTCCTTAACCTCGTCATGTATTCTAGCGCTTTCTCTTTTTGCCTCTCTTAGCTTGGCTATATCCAATCCAATGTTGTTGGATAACTCATCAAAAACTAACTCCACATACTCTCTTGCCCTCTTTTCCCTCTCAAGCTCCTCGGATACTTTAAAAAATGAAGCTTTCATTTTGGCGAGTTCACCTCCAAGTTTCTTGTTAAGACCCTCTAACCTTCTCCTGAGCTTTCTCTCTGCCTCGAGCTCTTCGGTGATGGATTTAATTGCTGCCTCAACCTTCTCATGCTCCCTGATCTTCCATGATGCCTTTTCCTCCTCAAGCCTCTTCAGAACATAGCCGACTTCGTTTTCATCTGAATGGTCCCCACGCATCAGCTGATTCACCTGGATGCGTGCCCTCTCCAGCTCCGTATGCAGAGCTGACATGATAGAAGTGGTCGATATTGGCCGGCTTTCATGCCCCCAAATGCGGCTGATGATTCTCAGCAGCTCTTTCGAAGTGGTCAAGGCATTGCTGACATCCTTCAAACGAGTTGTCATGCTGGTCATGGACCCTGTAGGAGTCCTGCATCTTGATCGCATCTCAATCTGGCATTTAGAGAAAACACACAATCTCAGACCTCAAGCCTCAAAGTAACGACTTCATTCCTTATCAACCCCGTTTTTTCTATGTTCTATACCTCTTTCTAAGCCATATCAAAAGCCAAAACGCACAGCTTACCTCCATCATATTGTGATCATTAATTACCGGCCAGGCGGATGTCGAAGACTCTTGTCTCCGATGACCGGTTCTAGGTGGTTCCAATCTCTACATAAAACAACATCATGTCATAAAAACCGAATCCAAATCCCACAAAGGCGCCAAAATATGCCGTTCCTGGAGCATAAAAAGCTCTACTTGAACTCATTGAATCTGCAAGAATCATAAGTTCTTTCCAAGCAAAGAAGAGCAGAGTAATGTTGATTGGTCTGTCCTCTTGATCAAGTTGTCGCCTCGATCAAGGCTATCCTGGAAATACCATTTCCTCCCTCGAACATCTCTAGCATTCCTCATATAACAAAGTGAGATGAGAGTCTCACCTCGGAGACCGGAGTGTGACAATGATCAGACAAATGAGACCTCAACGATCTCTCCGAATCATCTCTCCACCGCCCTCCCCTCCTCTTCCCCTCGAAAGCCGGCGGTCTCACCTCATTCACTCCCCAAAGCATCGCCGCCAACTTCCGAGCCGAAACCGGCTGCTCCATCCCACTCTTCCCATCATACTTGGGTGTCCGGACACCATCAACCCGTGAAACGCTGATCGCGGGCGATCTCGTCCTGATCGTTCTCCAGGTGGACAACGGCGTGCTCATGCCACCCCTCTTAGCCGCCACTATTGCTCTCTTGGATCGATTATTCTGATTCACCACGGAGGATGATGAAGACGCCGGAGAACAACCCCTTTTCCTGATCTTGATCACTTCTTCCACGGACACATTACCCTCTAATCTCTCCTTGTAGGTAGACATTGTACACTATAACGTGATATGGGCAGAGCTGAAATCGGCGAAAGTTGTTAACTTTAGGGCGATGATCGCGATTTGATTCAGTTTGATCATCTGGGTCGTGCTCTAGATTGATGGGTTGCTTTGCTTTTTGTACCATTGATTGATGAAGCTCTACATTGATGTGGAGATTGGATTTTAGAGTTGTATATGAGAGGCGTGGAGAGGAAATGGGAGAGTGGAGAGTGATTTGTGAAGGAAGCTGAGAGATGTGAAATGACTCCAATGAGAAACTTTGGAGGAGAAATAAATTGGGTAAAGTTGAGGAGGTTGGTGGAGGTGGTGGAGTTGAGGTCTGTGAGTGGCATTGAGGTGACATTTGGGCATTGGTTTAGGCATTGTTTAAGTCTGAGTTGTTATTCTCTGACCTTGCTTAATGGTTGATGAACCAATCAGTGGTGTTACCGTGGCTTGAGTTACGATGAGGATTATGGAGATATTGTTGTTTATCTGTTGTTGATTTGGGATATTTTCTCGGTTCGAAATTAATTGCAATTTTTTTTTGTAAAATAGTGAAGTTTATGTTATAAATTGTTTGTGAGATAATTAATACCATTTTATATAAAATTATCATAGAATATTAATATTATTTTAAATAATATATCTTAATTCTTAATCAGTGACATAATTTTTTAAAATAATATATCTTAATTTAGTGACATAATTTTTTTACGTTATTAAGACGAATAACAAAATTTCTAAAAATATATATTGAATAATTCAAAAATGATGTAACGTCATTAACTTCAAATAAAGGGTGTAGTTATTAATGAGTTTTGTTGATAATGATTAGAGTGGTAGTATTATTGTTTCTTGTTGATTTGGAAGAGTTACTCGCTTCGTAAATGCAGCAGATTGATAAGCATATGTATCGATATAAAATTTGATACGCGTATAATGACGATTAAACATTGTTTTTTGTGAATTTATCATGAATCATTAATAATTGTATAAATTATGTATTACATATTATGCATTTGTATTATTAGATACGCTATTCGGTATGTTAGGCTTGGTATGTGGTACGGTAATCGTGGCGTAAATTTTAAGGATTTTTCTTTAAATATCGCACCTCGATACGTTGTACCCGGTTCACGGTACGTGAGGAGAGTGAGAGTATTTAGTAATTATGTACGAAAGAGAATAATATTTTAGTTTGCTCATGGAACAGAGAGAGCGAGTCGTCAATGATTGTAGTCCTCCAGCCACTCTCAACATCTCTGTAATCAATCATGAGTTGGACTATGTGATAAACTCCTAATTGTGAACCAGCGTGTAGTCCTTGGATTCTGCCAAATTATTCAACAACAGCGAGTCAAATGGAATTAGTTTTGTGGATTATTACAATAAGAATATAATAATGGCTTATAAATGTTGTATTTTAATGGATTCAAATTTTTTTGCCAAATTTTTCATATAGCTATTATCACATGTTATATATGAACACAAAACTAGCAAAGCAATATTCACTTCAAAAAAAATAAAATAGCACAGCCGTATTATAATAATTTTATAATTTTGGAGATAAGAAAGACACAATCTAAATAATACACGTGTGGGTTTCCATTGATCAAGTTCTAATGTCAAAATATAACAAAATAGCATTAGAGAAACATTAACAATTTATAACAAATTAGCACTATTCATGAGTATAATATACACATAGTTATACCAAAATAGCATTATGCATTGTACTTGTTCTACCAGTAATGATAGGAATTTGCTTAAAATATTTGAGCCCCATGTAGTCATAGTACCATTTGAGTGTATTGTGCTTGGGCTAGGAGCCCAGCCCGATTCGTCATAGATCATTTGGGTGATGGTCTATCAGGCCCGTGTTTCAACCAGGTCTGTACATGGTAACTCGGCCGCATGGACTTGTATCTTGGGCCATATGGGCCTGCAATTACTCAGAAATGGTATAGATGGATCCTTGGTCTGAAGCCTCAAAAGAAAAACTCCGCACTTAAAATTCAATATAAAAAAAACTCATTATTCAGTTTAATTCTGGTTTATCTCTAGGAGTTTGGTTTATCTGCAATTCAGATTTAAGGGCTTGTTTTTAGCATTATGCAAGAATCTATATATGTCAGTCGTCTATGAAGGTGTGATAAATTTTTTAGGTGATGCTAGAGCACCTGTAACTCTTTCTGGTGTTGATTTGTTACGATAGTAATGATATGATGACTTTTCTGTTTATTACCAGTTCGAATTTGAAAGAGTTGGTTCTTTACAAAGTGGAGTAGTAGGGATTATAGGTTCAAATACTTACTATCCCCAACTGTTAAAACGGAAAGTTGGCCTTTGGTGGGTCATGTTTTTGTGTCATGACCTTGGGCTTATAACATGGTACAGGAACTGGTATAGTATGCGTTAGTATGAGATTGGTTTCATCAGTATTTCGAGTTGCACATAACCGAGACTTTATGGAGTTATCTGAAAACTTGGAAAGTATAGTACAAGCTCGGAGTCGAGGTCCATAACACATTAGGTTTGACGTATGATATCATCTGTTGCATAGGGAATGGGGAAGCTATAACAAGTTTTGGGTTCCAATTCCAGCCAGCAGATAATTACACACTCATGCAGAGGAGATGAACACAGTACTGTGATACAGGGACCAGATGATCATGTTATCAATATGAGAGTAGAGCACCCTTACTCTATCACCAACAAGGGGCCTTTTTTGGTCCCATGCCTTTGTTAAAGGTTCTCCAGTGATCTACTATTCATTCACTCACAACTTCACTTCCCCCCTATATGCTTTAGAAACAGGACCAGCATGAGCTTAGCCCCTCCCAATAATGAGTTATGAGACTATAACCCCATCTCACTTGTTCATCTGCCAAGTTAGGGAATACAGTACTTGCTTTGTGAACCAACTCTATCCAGGAGTTCGTTAAGATATGATTGATATTCCTGTGGGAACGACGGGTTCCTATCAGGCGGCCTGAGATCTGGTGTAAGAGCAGGTGTGACTAAATATTGCTAATTTGAAGTCCCCGGATTCTCTGTACTTTGAGTAGAAATGAGTAACTGAAATGCCGGTGCATTGGCTAGACTTCGATTCAAGTGGATATTCATATGAAGAGACGTGGTTTGAGCTTTTCTACAGTTATTTGTGGTAGCGGGGCAAATACCTAGCTGAAAAAGTGAAGGCGTTTTAGGCATGTGCAGCACCCATTTATCTCTTGAGTAGTCAGATATACTGAACCACCAAGAGTGTACTCTTTACCATCAGGGTTGCGTAAATTTTGAGTAGCCCGCTTTTGGACTTGGCTTTAACCGGTCGGCAGTTTTGGACTTAGCTTCACTCTAAAATATGCAAATTCTCCTTTCTACTTACTGAATCACTTGTAAGTTTGTGACTTTTAAACCATCATTCTTTCAACCATGTGGTCTGTTTCAACATTTTTTATCAAGGCATCATTAAACAATTCTCCCCCATCCTCGAGATTAGAATTTGGAAATAGTCTCCTGGTTATTGTCTTTTGACTTAAATGGGTCATTTGCTGTGGTCTCGGCGGCAAGATTTGAGACATTGTCGAATAATAATATTTTCTATAACACTTATCTATTTAGGTCGTCTCAAAATATATATAACATATCATATTTAATAAGCTTTCATATAAAAAATCAAAAACAATCATCATCTTTTATAGTACATATATTATCTTCTTTCATAACTGCTACATTAAATTTCATCACCATCAAAAAAATATTCTTTTTTTATATTTCACATTAATTCAACATATATAAATCCATATTTTGGATCAAACTATTGTCTATATTTTATAACTGAAAGAGAGTATAATATATCGAAGGAAAATTGAGAGGAATAAATGCGGGAGATGGGTAGTGGCCAGATATATGGGATTGATCCGCTGGAGTTCAACTCAGAGGTGCACGCATGCATAGGTTCTTCTCATCATCCTCATCATGATCATGAAATATATACTACCAGAACTGAACATTTTTCTCGAAGATCATTTTGACATTAGAACATAAGTTCGAAGTTCAAGATAACATTCAGGATTTAGAATCTGGTTTAAGTCGAACCAGAAAAATGTTCATACATAATATCAGTCTCTTGGAGTCTGTTGGGTTCATAGTCTTTGGACCAAATACGGTGTTGGCTTCATCTGTGAAGGCTTTTAGTTGTTATGTTTTCATCTGCTAAAGATAAAGCATGATAAGAGAGACTCTTAACTTATAGTAGCACTCTAATAGGAGGGAGACTCTAATTAAGGACAATGTTCAGTTTGAGATCATTGTGAATGTAAAGTTTTGGCCATTTAAGATCATTTGTGTGAATCATTTGATGAAACAATGGAGTCAAAGCCACGGAGGACAAGTACATTCATTATAAAATAAATAGGTAATTGCGATCAAAAAAATCGATCGCGAAACAGTGATTTTGATTGCTAAATGTTATTTGC
Organism: Drosera capensis; assembly: GCA_001925005.1. Classification (NCBI taxonomy): domain Eukaryota; kingdom Viridiplantae; phylum Streptophyta; class Magnoliopsida; order Caryophyllales; family Droseraceae; genus Drosera; species Drosera capensis. The sequence continues at coordinate 81,068 of LIEC01010472.1, read as the reverse complement.
GAAGGATTTTTGATCGTTAAAAACATTCGTTAGAATGCTGATTGCTAAATAAATTAACGACCAATAAATTAACGACTAAAACAATCGTAACTTAACGACCGTTTTTATTTCGGTCGTTAATTTTAAGACCGTAAAGGAAACGGTCTCTAAGCCTGGACCTGGGTCCTCGGCTGTTGAAACCAAACAGTCCAAAGTGTTATATCTTTTTTTGGAAAATATCAACCTTCTAATAAAACTAAATAAAAATAGTCCCATAAAAAATAATACCCAAAAACAAAAAAAAAAAAAAAATCCTTAATCCATCAAATTAACTAGAATCGTTGGATCAAAATTCCAACGGTCCCGATCTCATTTTGTTGGCTATACCAAAGTCAAGGATCCCAGTCCCGCCAAGCCTTATTCTTTGAATGATTTTTTTAATGACATTAGCGATTGATTCGATTGCAAAAGACCTTATTCCAGGTACCTAAACCTGATTTGCTAAAATTCCCGACACGATACAAAATTTGAACCAAACTACGCCCAAACCACTCCAAATTCATCCATCCAACTTCCCACATTTACAATCCAACACCAACATGAGAAAAAAACATAAAATGATATCAAATACTCGTTATAATACAAAAAACGTATATGAAACTAAAACGGTGAGAAAACTACGTCAATTTAAAGAAATCATACACGTTTACATATGCCTAAAAACCATGAATTTATTTTAGAAGACATGGAGGTGACGGTGACGATAGATCATGAGAATCGTCCGGACGGCGATCAAAAGCTTCTCTACTGCACTGCGATGTCATTTGGGCCATCCTTTCCATCTCGGCTAGAGCTGCGACCTGCTACTTGAACGAAAGCATCTCGGAGCGATCAACAGATGCTGGTACACTACTGGTCGAGAATCGCACCTTCTTGAGATAATATACCATGGAGGCCAATCCGACACCATACATGTATTATATTTAGAATGTTGGGACGGATTCCATCGTATAAACTTTAATTAATTTCAAAGTTTTAAATATTTTATCTCTATTTACTTTTACGACAGATGTTGACTATCCGCCGCTATTTTTTCTTTCTTTCTTTCTCTCGTTGCTTTTTTTGCGACGGATCCATTGCAAATATTTTCATCTTGCAACGATTTTTTTTTATCGTGTTTTTTTCCGTCACAGATTTATCTTTTTTTTGTAGTGATCAACCATCGCCTAAACCAACCATCATCCACACTAACTAAATTCATCAAATCAATCATAGCCAACACAAATTCATCAACAAACGAAATAACCAAAGGATAAGTTTAAAGATATTGGGTAAAGAAATTAATACATTAGAGGTTAGGATTTGATGCTGCAGGAATACGGAATTGGTTGCCTGAGATCGACGAAGCACCATATCGGACTTCTCGTCGGTGACAAGAGTGAGGAATGAGGGAGGATGGAGGGGGCGACAGAGGTGTGGGGTGGCGGTGGGTGATGGGTGGTCGTCAGACTGGTGAGAGGACGTGAGGTGGTCTGTGGTTGCCGGTTGTTTGAGAGGAAAGACGAGACGAAGAAGTGAACGAGAACAAATCCTGAGCAAAAAAAGATAATAATAACAATTCACCGATCAAATCGATCGTTGGATATAATTTGCGACTGTTTCGGTTATAAAATTAGCCATCATTCTTCATTTTGATCGTTAATTTATTTTACGATCGTTTCAGTCGTAAGATTAACGATAAAAAATTAAAACTGATCGTAAAAAACTGTTTTTTTATTATTGTTTTTTCCTCAAGTAAAGCTCTTCATCTTCTCAATTGCATATGTGTACATAGGGATGAAGCTGTTATTGGTCCCCCTACACACGTAGCACATCTGTCTTGATTAAATAATTTCGAGATAGCAGCTAGCCCAGGTGTATAACTCTATGATCTGATCCAATATTGCAAACATATTAAAAAGTATGGAACTATTAGGAATATGCCGAAAGTTACTCATCGATATGTTTCCAATGCATGATATTATATTGTCGTCGAGGAACGAGTTCTATTATAAGTCCGAACATAGGATGGATGACTTGTTAATGTTGTCATATAAATGAGGGAGACGAGGATCGAACTCATGAACATGATTTATTCTAAAATCATGTCGATGAATTAATTCTCTTAAAAATTTTAATTGATGTTATCAAGAGACGTTAATATACCATATGTTTTAACATATATATACTAGTATTCAAAATGAAAAGAACTTTTGATTCCCTTGAATTTTGGACCGGTGATAAATGACCCTAAGATAGATAAATAACGTCCTTTTCAATGTCTTTTTCATTTTTTTATGTGGGTTTTGTGCTAGAACACGTAAAATTGATTTCAAGGGGTAAAGTATCTGCTTACAAAATAAGAGGAAAGTGTTAATTTTTCTCGGTAGCAAACTTATCGAAGCATCAAGAAAAAAATATTTATATAATTTCGTCAAATACAAAATATAGATAAAACATTCTTATAAAATAGAATTATGTACGTTAATCTTATCTTTAATTTTATATAAATATTATGTTTTGATATCGAACCCTAACCTCGACTGAAGCACCCATAAATACAAGAAACTGTTTTTCAACACAAGACGAAAAATGCTTGACTTAAACTACGAGTACCATTGCAGTATTTCTTTGTGGCCAAAAATGTCACACCTCGATCAAATAGAAGCTTCATCGAACTGCCTGAATTTTAGCAACTTCTTTGATTTGTTTTTTCCACTTCAAACTTGCTCATTGCTTTATCGTTGTTCTAATTAATTGAACAGATTTATTGTCATATGTTTCATTTGTGGATATGGAGTTTGAGGGATCATCAAACATGTGTCATCGTATCTTCTATGTGATTTCTCCATCTCGTGCATGCTCATTTTAATGAAATTCATGGTTATTGATTTTCAATTTTAGTTGTTCTTATGTTGATATGGTTGATCCATAAGTTTTAATACTACAAAATCCTGAATTCATCGAAGAAAGTCTAAAAGTGAAATTTATGTTAGGAAATTAAGGACAACAACAATAACTTAGGTAATCGCGTCTATCATAGAGTTTAATCCTTATGAAATTTATGTTGGAATGGATAGAAGTGGAGAAGATCATTTTTCTCCTTCAACGCTCATGTGCTTCACACACATTTTAGAACTTTTTTTTTTCCCGTAAGGCACATTTTAAACCGTAGTATACATACTTTCATGAAATTTCTTGTATCCCCTGAAGTCATTGACATCATATACAATATTCATATTTCTTTTACTAAATGTTATTTCATGCTTTTTGTAGGTTACTTTCTTAGTTTTGGTTGGTGGAGGCATGATTGTGGAATGAAAATCTAGTTTCTCTATATTTCTCTTCTAATTTCCATTACATGGGAGTTAGGACCATCTCACAAGTTCTATTTTACCATAAGAATCATACAACTTTTGGCATCTCTCAAGTTAATTAATCCTTATATATGTGGGGTTTCCCTTTTTCCATCTTGAAAAAGGATAATACTCCCTCCGTCCAATATTAGTTACAACATTACGTGATATTTGTATTATTCATTACGTATTTCGATATGTTATTTTTTATTAATAAACGATATGATATAAAAGTCATTTTGTGTCATGATTATAACTCGTGACATATACTATGTTAGATGTTTTACGATAAATTTATTATAAAAAAATCATTTTTTAGTTCTACAGATCATTTGTAAAGCGATCATCTTTTTGGCTTATTTGTACAAAGAGTGAACCATTTTGAGATAGAGAGAGTACTGAACTTCTAAATTTCATTGTTTTAAATTTTAAAATTTCAATGTGATTGTTTTAAAATATTCTTAACAGAGTCATTCCATATTTATGCAGTAATTGTATATTGTTTTTTCGTATGACTATGTTAATGGTCTAGCTATCTGAACGACAGATTTAAGGTAACATGTTATCCATACAAAAATTTAGAAACATGACAACATATTTGGCAAATGCATACATTACGTAATCAATTACCTCAGCAAATACAACAACCTGTATTATTATATGCATCCAAGACTTGCGTATGTATTTACTTGTTCACCTTTTTTTTTCTTCTATAATTCCTCAATGGGACGAAAAAGGGTGTCCGAAACTGCCTTAAATTTGAGGTGTGCGTTCCTCTTTCGAGTCCCATAAATGCCGTACAATAATGTCAAAAAACTATGAAAATCATATCAATCTCTATGCTTTCTAAGAACATCCGAGTATTTGTGTCATCAAATCTCGCTCTGTCTATATTCCGATGAGATGCATGCAGTCGATTTATATTAGGATAAGATACAAACTTTTGATTAATCTAGAAATGTTTGTCAAGGCTTGATATCATGATTATTTTACGGCCGATAGGAATATATCTTAAGCAAGCATACTCTAATATATCTATGATTTACATTTTCGTGTGTGATCAGATACACACTTATTACGACCTATTCTTACACACAATCAACCTATGAAGAATCTAAAATATAAAATAAAATTGTAAAACAATCAACAAATAGATTTCAGATATAATTAAGTCAACACAACAATAAGAGAATTTCACCGCGACATAACCTGAGTCGATCTGAAATATATATGAATCGGATACAACACCACCGAACCTGATTAATCGTTAGGCGATCTAAGCTGATGTGCTCCGAATGACATGACATTCGGTCGGCTGTGGCAGAACGTCATTACGTGGGTTTTTTGAGTTCCGAGTCCATTTAGGCCTTTTTTTTTTTTTATGTTTTTCTATTTTTAGGAATACGTCAAGGGCCTGTTTAGGCCTGTTTAGTTATTTGTTTTTAGAGTTTGTTGGAGATAAATTGATACAGACTATCGTATTTGATCATTATTTACGTTCATTGTACCTAGAAAATACGAGGTCAAAGTTCAATTAGTCTCTTTTAGTATTCCTAAGTTCATAAATGAGTTAGTTGTTATATTTAGTAATCTAGAATATTCTTAAGAAACCTATAAATTGAGGTCTTATAACAATACAAGATGGAGATTTCGAATATTGAATAAAAATCATGTTTTGAGTCTTCGAGACTTATTTATCCCAATCTTAAAATGAATTGGGTTTTCTAGTCGATTGAAGTTCTACGCTTTCAGAGTTTTCACCAAATTCGAGTGAGTCATGTTTCCTTCCTTCATCCTTCATCATAAATAGACCCTCCTAGCCGTCATTTTGTTATTCAGTTTTGTTGTTTAAATTTCAGAAATCAAAGAACCCTCATTGGTAGTTGCCGAATTCTCTTTCGATCACAATCTTAATTTATTTGGCATCAGAAACTTATATCATTTGTCGGGATTATTGATGGAATCCATTCCTTCATAATGAGTTTAAACAACTTGCTTACATGGACAATATTTAAAAGCTTTGGACATGGCGGTTGCAGTTGCCCACGTACACATTGAGGTAATATTAATACTCACTGACTCACGTATCTGTTTTTTGTATTCCCCATTGTATGTATGGGGGTCATGGGTGAGATCAGAGCTAGGTAGCTGATGAATGGAAAAATTGGTACAAACAAGAGGATGAAAATCGTACACGAGTGCAAATTCCACCCATAAACTATATTGAAAAGTACACTGAATTGCACAAATCTTATCTGACTTATGGGGAAAAGGTGGAGAAAATAATTTCCTGATAACAAAGACACCCATATTCTATTTTTCTCATATCTTGATTATATTCCATATAAATAATACTTCCATGATCTTGGGTGTATCTACCCAGCAGCAGTCTCATGCATGGATTAGTAGAAAAATAAAATAGAACATGTACTACATTTATTTACAGGAATGGCCAAACAACAATAATGTTTGCCCATACGCGTGATACACAGTTTACTATTTTCACCTCCCCTCAAATAGGGGACCTATATTGCCATACCAATAATTCATCACAAAAGGCTCCTTTAATTTGTTTGGCCATGATTTATATATGATCTTCATCCAATGGTCCCGTTCCATATTTAAGTGGTGCATTAACATAAGGGTACTGTTAATAAGAAAGTTTTAATGGTATTATATTATAAGTTTAAAGTTTTTTATAGAACAAAGATTCTTCTAGTTAGGAATCTTGTTCTGTCTCAGTCTATTCGTTATATGGAAAGATTGATAAACTAATTCAACTAATTTACTTGGATTCTATTCTTGATGTTTGAGTTCCAAACCTAATATAATTACTGATGAGGGTAGTTAGAAGAATGTTATGGATCAAAATGTGAATCACATGTGATTAGTTTTTGTATGACTTAGGGCTAGGTTCATTAATTTTCGAGGATAACAACTTGGTGTTCGTAGATCAATAATATGGTACGTTTCTAAACATATCAATAATCCGTATACTTCGCACAGTTTCAATGTTTTTGAACGTATATGTATCTAAATAGAGTTCTCACATTGAACCTTGGTGTGAACTTGTAATGGGTACAAGTACAACATAATTTCATTCATGTGGTGCATACATTTCACGAGCCATGGCAAACAATGGAGAGGACAAGCTAGACAGATGTACTTTGTACTTTGGCAAAGCCCCACAAAGCAAGTGGGATATTGCACCAAACATTTGGACACACGATCAAGTGTCAAATAAAAAAGGACCTACAAATTCATCCCCGTATCCTCTATAAGTATGTGACCCACAAATAGTCCTTCCTTTTTTCCTCAATTTCTGCAGGTTTCCCATCACTTGAAGATATACCTATACTCCATCCCTCCTGAACAAAAATAAAACTGTTTTTTCAATTTATTGATTTTTAAAAAGTAAAATAATATTAGAAATAAAAATATTATTATTATCTAAATTTATTTAATTATTTTTATTATTTATTTTATATCATATCATCACACTTCACTATCATTTTTCTCCCTCACCCACTTCCACTAACATACAAAAGATAAAGATATATCTACATCAAATTCAACTCATATTTTTCTTAAGAAAAAACAGAACATAAAATCCACTTGAATTACTCGATAGTGACACATGATCTTTTTAAATTTTGAAAATATGTGGATGAATTCTTATCAACTTCTTTAAATAGTATTTTTCGTCAATATGATTCAATTTTTTTTAAATTAATGAAGAATTTACATATAATTCTTATATAAATTTTTTAATGTGTTTCGTATCAAAATAATACGATTTCATTTGATGATATAAAGATTAAAACACATGTTCTAAAACATGATAGGAGTTACGTGTCACGACTTAATAGTTTAGGGGGTTAAATGCTATTGTTCTTTTTCCTTAATTAATGTACATGGTCAATTTATTTTATTTATTTTGAGACGAAGAAAGTATAACTTATCTCTATATCATCCTTATTGTTTGCAGTTTTTGCTTGCCTTGTGAATTTGTAAGGAGGGATTGAAAGTTTATCAAGATAATTTTTTGTTTGTATACAAAACAATCATAAAATTGTATGGTCGTGGATTGATGATTGTGATGATAAGATCATCTAATGATGACCAAAATCAAAATAGAAAACCAACAACTATGATTGTATTATGGGCGGAATATTGGATTGGGAGGTTTATATCTTGTACTTCCTATATTTATAGATTTTACATGATATGAAGATAGTCATATCTCTGGGAAATCTGGCTAAGAAGATAGAAAGAGAAATATCATACATATTAGAAAATAAAGATATTGTATGTAAATATCATTATTTCCATGATTATTTTCCTAAATCTTCATATTTCCTTAAAATCTCATATCTTTATAATAATAAGTAAAAGATTATTACAACCATTATTTTCATGATCATCAGTATCTCCTCGAAATTTTGTATCTAATATTACAACCTAAGCATAAATGACCCCGACATGAAAGTAGCATGTATCTAATAAAACTAAAAACTACTCCCCCGTCCCATAAACTTTATCATATACGTATTTTATATTGTTTTATATACATTAATATAAGTCTCGTTTTTATATCAAATCATGTTTGATCGTTCCGTAATATGTATTATATTAAAATATGTAACTTACACAATCATTGATATTTTACGATGAATATAAAAAAGATTACGTTTGATCGTCGTTATACATGTGTTAAATTTCATATCGGCACATGTTCAAAAGCAAAAAAAATTATATAATTGTGAGACCAAAGGAATATAAATCATACGTAGAATCGGGAGAAAAAATATATATTAATCAAGCATGGAATGAAGTCAACAACCTGGTTTTGCCTTGAACATAGATGTCACGTTTCAACATTCTTTCTTTTCACATCCTCCACACACTCCAGCTTAGGCCAGGCATCTTTAGTCAATTTTAGTAACTCACAAAAAATCCACTTAAAATCAATCATTATATATTACAATATCAAGCTCTCATCTCCATCGATCCCTAAAGTCCCTTTTCAAGTGTACTAATCCGTAGCTCAACAATAACTCTTTCGTCCCACTTAAATTACTCCTAGGTCACATATTATAACATTTTTTTATTATCTTAAAATATATACCATATTTAATTTGATAAAACATTTCACTAATTTTTTTAATAATCATTATAATAAACATCATTATAATGACAAAAAAGAATTGATTTATGATCAAATTAATCAAAATTCAACTCACATGCGAAACTCTGTGCCGGGTCAAAATGATGCCGGTATAACATATTAGGTCTTTGATAGCGTTTTTCATATGTTTTCATAAATTTAGAACCACTATCGTAGGTTTTTATCGAAAAAATCAAACACAAAACTATTATAGCATTTTTGTAATCGTTGCCTTTGTTTAACTGTTGCAGTAGATTGATTTAGTAGCGGTTTTTTTTTACAACACTTTGCAAACAAACTACCATAAAGACATCTGTGACAGCGGTTACAAATATTGCAATAATTATTTGATTGTAATTATTGTATATATATGATATGGTGTGGTGTGCATAAAATTTGGGACATAGGAAATACTATCATTACATATAAAAATAAAATGCAACTCCAAGAGGAGTAAGGTGTGGAAATGTACCAGTCCTATATGCGATCCAGGAACTTGTTGCTTCAATATATTGTGTTTATGCTGCAAGGATTAGTTAGTTTACCGCTGCAAAGCAACAACCGTCACGTATTTTTAAAAATTCAAAAATTTTAATTTAAAAAAATCAAAAAAAAATTTAAATCTTAAAATGTGATGGAGATAGTGCTATAATAGTTAATTAAATGCTAGCACAATCTTTTTTCCCTTTGTTTTTCTTCTAAACAATGTCAAAAAAAATTAATTTTTCATTGTAGAATTATCACAACTTAGTAGCATTAATATCTCACAATAATTTTACTAAAGAGTATGATTAATGTTTGACAATTTATCAACTTGTAAAGTGCATTGCTTCCTAATTTTTCATGAACCGAGGAGTATTATTTATTTCAAAATCAGCCCCACGTCATCCTATTTGACGAGAGTATGTTAGTATGAAAATCAAGCATCCATTATTATACATTTGGTCAAGTTTTGCTGCGAAGTGCGACTTTTAAATTCCAGCCTCAACCTTCCTTCTCCTCCTCCAACACTCCCCATAAAATCCCAACATTTCCCCTTAAACTCAAACACACACACAAAACACCTCGAGTCTCCATCTCAAAATTATCGAACCCAAAATGCTGATGAACTCCAGCGACGAAAACCACGACCACTCTCCTCCGCCACATCCCTGGAAGACGCAGACGATACATCTGTTCGAACACGATCGGGAACCGATGTTCCAGAAGCCCCTGACACCGAGCGACGTAGGGAAGCTAAACCGCCTCGTGATCCCAAAACAGCACGCCGAGAAATACTTCCCTCTGGACACAACCACCACATCATCATCAACATCGGTCTCTTCGTCCACGTCATCCCCTTCTTCGTCTTCGGGGACGCTGCTGAGCTTCGAGGACGAGACGGGGAAGTACTGGAGGTTCCGGTACTCGTACTGGAACAGCAGCCAGAGCTACGTGCTGACGAAAGGATGGAGTCGCTATGTGAAGGAGAAGAGGCTGGATGCGGGCGATGTGGTGTTGTTTGAAAGGTGTAGGGGCGATGAGGGCAGGTTGTTTATCGGGTGGAGGCGGAGAGGGGCTACGAGTGGTGGCGGCGGCGGCGGCGGGGGGTTTGGGTGGTGCTATGGTGCGCCTGCGGCGGCGGCCACGGGGTGTTATCCGACCCATTTGCCACTTGGACTTGCTCTTCCCTGTAGCCAGCCAGGTATTCTATCTCATTCAAATTATAATATCATCGTATTTTTCAAATGATAATAACGTGATTGATGATTGGCTAGTTTTAAAGATAAGATCTGATTTAAAAAGATCAACATTTTAATCTTATTTTTGAATATTATGGATGAAAAAAATAGAATGCTAAAATATTTAACAAATGGACAAAAGAGAGAGTGGGAGAAAAAAACAAAAAAAAATATGGAGTGACTCCCAGTATTTATCGATCCGCTTAGTATTCCGTCATTTATTGGTTATTTGCAATAATTGTTGGTTTCTGAAAATGGGGGAAAAAAAAAAGAGGCATGCGATGTGTGGTTGTTTTTGGTTTGGCGGTTCCCGGTAATCAAACGCTCATTTGAGAGCGTGAACGACACCTTCCAATTACTCGGGATGAATGCGGCATTATATAATCTTATAATCTAAAAGGGATTCGGGGCCACGGAGGATCACGTAACGAAAAAAATTCATCACATCATGAATAATTTATTAAATGATTAAATGATATTATATATATATATATATATCATTAAATATTAAAAATAATATAAATTATAATTTTGAATTAAAATAAAATTTATATAATCATTTATTTAAAAAAATAACACATTAAAATAGATAATGAATAATATGATTATTATATAATATGATCTATATTGAAAGGAAAAGAATATAAGAATTAGATCTAATGTTGTTTGTTCCACGGCAGTTACTGTATTTGGGCCGATTGTATTTACTGTCGGTTCTTCCGCGTGCTGTAACAACAAGCAATCGACGTCTATTTGGATGTTTTTGTTAAAAGTATTTACATTACTGATACCTTTGACATCAGTAGATACCTTTGATATGGATTTTCTCTATTAACTCTTCATTAAACTAATTTACAATTGTACGATAAAAACTTTTTACGACATGAAACAATAATTCCTGTATAATTTATACGTACCTTTGATATGGTGTTTATGGTATACGAATTAGCGTTAGCTTAACTAACAAAGTATACATTTTTGGTTCGCCGGATGTTACCGAATCAGTTAATCAAGGGCAGAGAACGCCACCATCATCAACCAGTACACCGACCGGGAACTCGAAGACACTGAGGCTCTTCGGAGTAAACCTCGAGTGTCAGCTCGACGAGCGTTCTTCCGATCCACAATCCTCAGACGGATCGCCTATGTCGTCGAGCCAGGGTCTGAGTCCTACCTACCGTTACTTCGACTACGGCAATAGTCATCCTCATGCTAATCACCACAATCATATGGTACGTTTTAACTATATTCATTTATCATTTTGTTCATGTCTACTATCATGTCATATCATGTTTGCTTTCATATGCATTTCAATTTTCATATTTTAACTCTGCTTGCTCTCTATAAAGAAGTAGGAAACAAATTCCTATCAGCTTGTCTATAGTTCTTAAAAGCTAAGTCAAGCTTATAATCCTGTAATGATCAAACTATTCAACTAGACCACTAATTTCAGTGTGAATGAATCAAGTTATTGTAATTTGAGTTAGTTGATGCTTCAACAACATTAGAGCTCAAATTCACTTCCACGGGGGCGAAATTCTCGTATGGAAAAAGGTTAATTAGACGAATAATCTTTCGAATAATGTTGATATGATCAAGGTCTAGCTAGGACTTGATTAGAGTAGTCCCGGCTAATGTTGATTAATGTTGATATCAACATCGACTTGTATTACTCGCTAGACCAGTTGATGGTCATCATAATTAGCGATTGAAGACAACTTAATTAATCTTCTATGCTTAATTATGAGGAAAATGATTTAGAGTAACAAGAAGCAATCGGCTATCTGTTGCAGTTGTTTTCTCTAGAACATTAGAGTACTTTTGAAATAACAAGTGATTTATTCCGAATTTTCTTGGATTTTTTCTTAAGCTTCAAAATCAATCACCTTATGCCATCAGAACTAATCCATTATACTTATACTGTAAGAACTAATTGTAGTAGCTAACTATCCGTTGTTGTTGAACCAACACTAAGCCTCATGATTATAGTCCTCTTCCTAGCTAAGTCCCCCTAGTCATTCGTGTACCGTAGCATTGTTGAAGTTGAGGTCCCATGAAAACGATGTGTCATACTTTACAAGTACCTAGTGGCAGCACACCTAGCTGTATTGACATTCATATCCAACATGATCACATTAAATTAACTCATGCTTATAGTTATATATGCCTTAGCTTACCTTTTAACTATTATCATATCATATATAATGTAACGTCGTGGGCGTGGTCAAAAGGATGGTGAACTTTATACCTTGTCACACAAATTCACTATAACTTCGGTATTCGTACACCACTAAACTATAGTGTTATGTAAAAATCAGAAAAGTGATGTGGTTGCTGCAGGAGCTAGTTTAGTCCCGCCACGGTGTACTGCATTTTGTTTGCTTTAAATTGTAGTTTGACAATTGTGTAGTATGGTTTGCCATGACTATAATGAGTTCTAGCAGCGAACATCTATTTTGAAATATTTCGTTAAATATCTGTACATCTTTTTTGCCAACCATAAAGTTTTCAAATATTTATTTGGAATTCAATGCAATTATAAGTCTAGAGGATGTTCTCATGTATTTTTGCGTCCTTGAGCTTCTCACATTAGAAGATTCAAGTGGTGGTGCCTCTCCTTGAACTTGGTTATACGTATAGGGTGGGGATGACCTAGTTAGAAAAAGCATTGATCAAATTAATCTATGGTTAAGCAAGCATGGGTGGAATTAAATTGTGAAGGGAAGATATGTATCTGAGATTTGTGATCGAGATATCTTAGAGAGTCGGGTCGTAATGTCACTAGTAAAACTTTTCCAAGTACGACTAATTTTCGGGAACTATATTGGCGGCTTATAATATGTGGATCGCATTAATATATAATTGCGTGCGCGTTACTATCATACTAACTTGACTATTTCGAGTTATGCATAACATTCTTCGTTCAGGCTAGGTCGGTCGATAACCTAGTTCACACAATAGCTACCTAGGTACAACTTGAGTTTGCCTTCATCGCCTTAGGCCGGGACCCCTCTATAACCCTATAACATGATCGCGATTAACTCGGGGTTTTCTCCTGATTATCTATTGAATAGGAGGATCCGACGAAGTTTTTGGAGTCAAAAGTATGGTATAGTTTAGTCTAAATCACACATTTAGACTTAGGCTTCTTCTTCTAATGTAACATTCTTTAAAAGATGATATGAAAGTACCAACCTATAGTCGTATGTACCACCAATCATCATCCTTACATGGACTAAATACTAACCTTTCATTATCCGATTCAAGACCAGCTCCTAACCTATGAAAATCGAGGCTTATGACATAGATTTCATGGAATATATTACAGAATTTAATTAAATGTATCATCGAATCATGCAGGGTCAATGATTCAGACAATAGGATTTTGAGGAGGATGCAATAACTTGTTGTTTTACTCAAAAGAAAATCCCGAAGTGTTTTCCTTGATCAACCAAATAGTCCCGCAAACCCGGAGGATCCTTTAAGTCATTTTTTGCTGACGGGCTCACCATCACAAAATAGCTCGTCGCTCAGCGGGTTTTGATCTCATAATCTCTTTCCATATTGGAGAAGTTAGGATGAGTCACTTAACATGTGGAGGAGTCACAATAACTTGTTGTTGATAACATGTACTTACCAGTCGAGTCTTCACATGTGAAAATGAAATTATCCTTTTTGTGATGAATAGAAAATGGACCATCCCGGGGCTATATACAAGTATAATACATTGCTAGGGTGGTAGTGTGGCTTAAAGTAACGAATGAGCTTAGCATATAAATAAATCCCAATTATATCAGCCAAATTCAGGTTCTCTTTTGCCACTATAAATATCTTAGCTTAGAAGTATAATACTCTCTTTGTTTCCCCATCGGTGGTCCATTGGCTCTACATATATGAACATGAATAGCTTAACTTTCATAATTAAAGTTTCTTCGATTCCTTCCGTGGAACTTAGCGCCCTCTTTGATCTGTTATTCCAACAAGTCGATTTCATCTTCTACGAAATATTGGTCCCGTTATTGACATTCAACTTTTTGTTTCGTTCTTTCTAGCTCCTTTTTGTCCAAAGTTATATATCAAAGATATATGCAATTACGTATGATTCACTAAATCGTTCATGTAGATGATTTTAGAGACACATAGGTCTCCTGAATCCTGATCACTTCTTATAGTGGCTCGGTATTGAACCGAAGTATATATTGATCGAATAATACCAGGCTTGTTACAACTATATGATTATGATGTGCATAAGATAATACCATTTGTTTATATTTTTGAATCTAAGGGTCTGTTTGGTATTGTTTCCGTTTCTGATTTATATTTCCGTTCACTAGCTGACCATGAAACAGAAGCGTATGTTACTGATTCTTGATCTTTCCAAACGGATGAAACGAAAGAAGAAAAAAAAATCAAAAAAAAAATGATTTTCAATTTATATTTCATGTTTTATTTGAGTGCAACATTAACATCGGATATCTTATAGAAAATCTTTTTTTTTTACCATTAAATCTTTTTTTTACAAGGACAAAAAATCATTTTATTTTATAAAATATACTCCTTCGTCCCATACTAATTACAACATATACGTATTTTATATTATTCTATATATATAAATACATATTTCGTTTTCATATCAAATCACATCTGATTGTTTCATAATATGTATTAGGTTGAAATACGTAACTTACACAATCATTGATATTTCACGATAAATTTATAAAAAAATTACATTTGATCGTCGTTATATGCGTGTCAAATTTTACATCGAAATGTATGTCAAATCAAAATATTACGATCATTTTAAGACGAAAAAAAAAATATTTTTTTTTATTTCTGTTATTTGATTTGATTTTTTTTAAATATGAGCAGTAATACCAAAGAATCTAAAAGATCTTTATGTGATTCTTTTTATACTGATGATGGGGCAATGTGGATGGAGCAGGATATCAACTTCCAGATAGGAAATCGCCTGGGATGAAGAGGATATGAGGATGTGACATACATCAATGGAGTTGACGTGTTAGGAGACCCATCAACATGACAAGTTCAAGAAATCATGGGAATCAAATGAATTTTTTAGATGGAGTTTGGACCAACTATATTTTATATCGGAGAAAGATGAAAAGTGAGAAAGAATGACTCAATGTATTTTGTTTTGTAGTATGATTAAAATTTAGGTATGGAGGAGAAATAGACACCGCATAGGATCATGTATGGGGAAAGATAAGGCAACATATCATTGTGAATTAATGGAAAATTTTGTACATATATGCTTTTTTCGTTAAAAAAGAATTAAAATATTATGTAGTAATCATATTATTCATTATGTATTTTTATGTTAATTTTTTATATTTAATGATATATTTTGAAAATTTTGTTGACTCATGATTATAATAGATGAGTTGAACTATTTTTGATGTTGAATTTGAAAAAAAAATTATTCGATCATTTCACGGACGATTCGTGGCTCAAATTTTTTTTGCTATGTGTATGTATGTGCTAACTAATTTGAGATGGAAGGAGTAACTTTATTTTTCATGGAAAGTTGGTTCAAAAACCTAATTCAATACTGGGAATGATGGTAATAATGTGTACATGTCACCCTGCTCAAAATTTGTTTATAACGAAAATATCTGAGTTATTACAACATTATAGGATGCTCATGAGTCCTAGGAAACGAGCGAAGAGTTGGATCGTTGTAGAACAAAGACTTGCACTACACTTATAATAATAAAGGGGCCGTGGAAAGATAACATTAAAGCAAACATCATTTATCAGTGAAGGAAGAAGCCATTGCTGACTTATGAAGTTAAGGGCAATGGCGAAACGGACTGCCCACCCTGCTCTCTATGCAACTGAAGGGGTCCCCCAGGTATTGTACAGTTGGGTAACATTGATTCATAGTGGGCAAATAGTAACAGAGGTATTGTACATGAGTATGGTTTGGATAAAACCACTTAGGATGATGGTCTTCACATTAGTTAAATGTAAGAGATCTATTCTAAAAGATCCGATTTCCGAATGGTTTATGAAGAAAGATAAAGTCCTTTCCAAATCAATTTTTTTCTCAATTGATTGAACTTGAAACATAAATTAAGGAAAAGGTCGAGTTTTCCTTCGATCAATATTCAAATTAATAAAATTCTTCGAGATTTTCTTTTAAAAAAACATTCAGATCAATAATCATTTATCATTTGCTCAACAGATTTACCAGAAACTTAATGATTTACTCACCTTTGAGAGTTACAGTAAATCTTTAAGAAGTTACCCGTCCCAAGCTTTCTCTTTGTTTGATGCAATGGAACAGTTCTTTGTTGGAATGGGATTGATTGCCTGATCAGTCAAAAGTACAAACAAGAGTACCTTTTTTCTTGCATGAGCAGGAGAGTGAAGAGCATGTCAGTGAGATTTTCTTTTCACCTTGCCCACCCTCAATCACTCTCATTCTATATTAATTATAATTTTTTTTATTAGATTAGTCTCTTAAAAAATTATAATTTTTTTTATAATTTTTTTTTTAAAAAAATATATCAAATCAATCTTATCTATTATAATATATTCATTCTTTTTTTTTATAAATATTATAATAAATCTCACTATTATCAAAAAAATATTCTTTCATCATCCACATAAATTCAACTTTAAAATAAATTTCCGTGTCCGATCAAAATATTTTAATAAATATGGGACTGAGAGAATATGTGCATATCAGAAATACTATCAAAATAGAGCATCGTTTGTGCTGAAGAGGTAGCCAACTCGTTGCTTTTTATATTTTTATACTATCGTTGTCTCAATTTAATTGTATTGATTTGATCCGTCACGTAATTTTATGTGTGTTTAATTTTTATAAAATTTGATAATGGAAGAGTATTTTCTTAATGGTTGTGAGGTGTAAATGGAGTTTAGGAGAGAAAATGAGAAGGAAAAAAAATTTATGGGATAATTTGATTATATTAATATAAATTAATTATCAAATAAAAATAATAATAAAAATGTTGTAAATAAATCAAGAATGATAAAAAAATATTATAATTAAATTAAAAAGAAGAGAATATTATAAACTGATAATTGTATACCATCAGATTTTATTCAGGGTCGGCCCAACAGTATAAAAAATTAGGCCATTGCCTAAGACCCCCAAATTTACAAGGCCCCATATTTTTTATTTTATTTTTGTTTGTAAAAGATTCACTATGAAAAAGAAAAAAAAAAAACAATATATCAAAACTTTAATAAATAGTGTTCTTTTGTTTGTAAAGGCCTCATTCCCC